>JAQIWS010001060.1:0-13643 GCA_034696085.1 Stigmatogaster subterranea | reverse complement strand
TCCTACTAACCCCACATTTTTTATTATTGAGTCTTTGGCTTCGATTTTTACTACCATGTTTGTAACAGTTGTGGCAAAATTTTTGATGTAAAAAGTGCGCTTTTTGCTTATTGAATTATTTTAAACGTGTTTAAGATGTCTTTTACGTGAAAGCAGAAGTATCGACCAATGGTTTTCGTCCAGAAACTATTGTAATATATTAAAAATTGATATTTTATTATATTTTTGCAATTAAGTACTTCTAAGCCGTTCTTCGTACATTTCTAGTTAGAGTCATTTTGTTTGTTTTACTGCAACCTGATTTTTTTAAATTGTAAAAATCCTGCTGCAGTATAAAAATATTGTAAAAACGAGAATTTGTGTGACTGATAAATACCAGTCTAAAAAAGTGTAATCAAAAGTGATATCACCATTCACACAAAATCTCAAATATTCCAGTATTACAAATCTCATCCGTACGTAATTTGAATTCCAAATACATTATTCAAAGATGTACTGTAATAAATAACGTCATGTAATCACGAACAAATTAAATAACCACACGCAGATAAAATGCAGTATATTTCGAATTACAATTGTGCAGTTGTAATATCCATTGCGTTTACAAGTTAGACTTGGAACGGTACCAATGTAAACAGGAATATCGATCATATAATTTTTAAGAAAATTTGTAGAAAAAACTGATGTGCAGAAAGGTAAAACTTTTAAATACACGGTATTCAGTACTGTATCTGTATCACAGGAATTTATATAACAAATCGTTGATATCTACAAGGACAATAAATTAATCGTGGTAACAAATGTGAGAATTTAATAAACCTAGAGGAAGAGCTCGCAACCACTGTCAACTTCAATACACACGTCGGTATTGGAAATATTGCAATACAGTATCTTGTTGTTGAAATTAACTTTTTCGACATTCTGAAACGATTTAAGAACAAACCAAGACTTTTTTTTTAAACACAAAGTGTGATGACGCGCTCACACATAATTTATTCGTAGAATTTTTTTTTGTTTGTAGCCTAGTCAGGAGTATACGGTAGTTTGTTAAGTCCGCACCCAGACGGTTGGGATCAAACCGCGGATTTAAGGGAGGTTCTACTGTACTGTATCACGTAGCAACAAATCTAATTTTGTTCTTGTGAAAAAATTTGCACATTTTCCCAAGTCCCGTAGTTTTAATTAGTAAGTCTTCTGATTTATCCGAAATCATTAAGAGTAAAACTGAGTACTATGATTTTATTAAAATTTATCCCCGTCATTTTCGTTGATTCTTGTCTCTTGATGAGCACCTCCACCAAGAGGCACGCTCCCATGCTGCAGTGGCGTAGCTAGGGCGGCGGGGGGTGCTGTTTGCCCCGAGCGGCACATTTTTAGGGGCACCACTGCGACGATTTTTCTAACAAAAAACCCAAGAAAAATAACATTTTAGAATGTTGGAATTACCCCAGTTGGTAATGGCAACTCTAGGATTGTTAGTTTTTAGTTGACGTCAAGATTTTTCAACTGGTGACATTTGCCATAAATCGGTGATAACCACGAAGTTACAGCTGGGTACCCGAAGCTACAATTGGGTGGAATTTTCTTTGTTTATTTTTATTCTATAATGTTTAATACAGTATTCACATTTTTAACCATTTTTGGTCCGTAATACGACGTGTTCGTTCAAGAAACTTAAATATTTTAGTTTATTCCTTAGACAATTTATAATTGCATAGATTGGAAAGAAATTTGAAGACTACTTACCAATATCTTTTAATTATCGTCAGTGTAGGGGAATTGCGAATCGTTCATTGGAATTACTCTATTCGTCATTTCCAAGTAACGGGAGAGCAAAGAGTAATTCAAGAAAAGTATCCAATGTTTATTTGTGTTTATTCATAATTTTTGTGTTTATTTGAATCGTAATCTACAGTAATGGTATTGGATATTTCGCTTTTATTTCTGTGGTTGTGGGTCAAATACTAATTAATTTTAAAATTTAGAATTGCATTACATTTACAAATAATTGTTAATAATTATCAGTAAAAATTTAAGATCAATTTATCGCCTACAAAGATCCGTTATAAGTACTTGCACCATATGTTGTATTAATTTTTGCCTAAATTTTTGAACCTATCCGATTTTAGTTTCACAAACAATTTTAAGTTAATTTAAGATCGAGTGACTTAGAGTAAGCAAAAATCAGACTGTGGAAATCAATTCCTTAAACCATATTGATTTTTCTTCGAATCGGACAGTTGAGAGTTAATTAATTTAGTAAAATTTGTTGAAAAATGCATTTCGTGCGAACTTTTGGAATTTTTTGTTAATTACTCACGAAAAGTGGAATACATCTGCAATAGTACATATTTATCTTATGTTCGAAATGAATCTTAGATTACGAAATTAATTGTTAGGGTTTGCAGTTTTTGTGGTAATTTTTTTGTCAATTAATCTTTTCAGTTACACTTACTGTACTTAAAATTATTATTGCACTCACGTTACCGTACTATTCACAATGCAGCGATTCAGATATACAAACATGTAACCATCTGTGTTGCTACTATATGATTAGAGAAAATCAAAATTTTGTGAATTTTGTACAAATTTTTTCGAAGTATTCACGGAGAAAAAAAATTTGTTGCAATTTTGGTATTTTAAATTAGAGATAATTTTACGAGTAGTAATTAATATAAACCGCATTTTTGAGGTTTATTTTTACCCATTGTGGAATAGATCTGGTTATACCGTGGGTTATACTGATTTATTGATGATGTACCGGTATTTGATTTTAATGTTTAGAATTATTTTAGGTGTTGGTGAGTAATGCTACAATGTTATTGAATTTTAGAAATATTTAAGCGAAAAATACAAGACGTTTAAAAATTGTTAACTTCTGACCTGCAATTTAAAATTACAATGTTCGATTCTATACAACGAAAAGGATAAATTGATGTTATCATTACAGCTAGCAAAAAAATTATCTTTTCAATACGCATGTATGTCCCCAGAGTTGCAAAAACATTCATTTTCATTTAGCAATTCCGTTATTCGTAGTTTTTTTCAGTGTTCATCCAAAAACTCCAGTACTTTAATAATTTAAAAATTGAAATTTTATTATATTTTTGCAACTTAGACCCAAACGAACGGCTTGGAGTGAGTAATTATACATTGGAGTGTTAGTTACCGTACTTCAATTGCGTTATTAACAGAGAGAACAATGTTTATAACAATTTCCTGATACGCATTATCATGAGATGTAGTGAAGTATTTTGTATAAATTGCTGTACAAATTATGTTGCTCATCTTACCGGTGTTGTGCTGTTCAATATTACTTATTTCAAGACTTTATACTATTGACTAATATTGGCAACTCAGAAGTCGCACTCCGCAGATAGTGGACTCTTTTCAATTATTGTTGAGAATTTAAATTTGCTCATTAAGCTGCAATTTGCAAAGAGTTACTTTTCCTTTAAATTTGTTACATTGACCTCGTAATCTCACGATTTTATTGACCAAAAATTGAATTTGAATTTTAAAATTTGTTGAATGTAATTTGCCTAAATTTTGTTGCAGAACGTAATGCAATGAAGTCTTTACGATATTACAAATTACTTCAATTTGAAATAATTTATAAAAGCTGTTTATATCGAGTAATTGTCTGATTTCTTAATATTTTTATTACCGGTACCTTTTTTCAATACCCTGCGGAAAGGAATTATTGTGCTACAATTTAAAATTGATTTATTACCATGAAATTCGAGAAATTATGGCTGAATAGAATGCTGCTCTGCATGCACCTGCTTAAAATTTAAATTGCTAACGAATTGTGCTACCTAGTCCAAAAATTTCCCCGTCTGCATTGTATCAAGTAAATTCCACAGGTGTGAAAGAAATTTGAAAACTTAAGCAGTTTTTGTGTTCAATTAAGCGATTGAAGATTAACATTCGATTTTGCAGGTTGTTGTATTATTGGTCCTGCACTGAAGTTGAATTTACTGAAGAAAGAAATTAATATGACTGCATTTCTCGAAATATTTAATTATAGATTTATAGTCATACTGTATGTTCTCACGTATCTATTTTTAATTGCATTTGAGGTGTTTGAATTTCTTCACTTTGTATTTTATTGCAATTAAGATCAAAACAGATTTCGCGCATTAACAAATCTTGGTTTTGCACATTTTGAGAAAACATTTTCAATACCGTACTTCTTAATGACGGTCTAACATTAGCTTTACTTTGACGTTTGATCGAATAACTGTATATACTGTATATATAACTGTAATATATTGTATTAACTGTTGTTTAAATTTTTAAACCAACCTGATTTTATTTTCACGAACTAACAATTTTAGATCCAGTGATTTTGTTAGATTGTATATCGAACTACGTCATTTGCTTTTATTCTCTGCGTTGTGACTTATTAGATTGTCGAATTGTAAGTGATGATTAATTTAAAGAAATTTATTGGAAAATGCATTTTGCGCGAGCTTTTGAGATTTTCCTATTAATTTTTCCTATTGTAATTACCGTCAAAAAATTGAATACATTTTTATTGTACGCAGTACACATTTATCCCGAGATTCAAGTGAATTTTAGCTTACGAATTTAATTAAGTACTCCGAACAACGTAGGTTTCTAAATTTTTATAGTACTGGATAAGCATTTCAATTAAATTTATTTAAAATTACTGAATTTTACATTACTGTTTTCCCAAGACAATACTGTGTACTGTGGAAATTAGTTTTTATATGCCGTCATGGTTTTTCAAACTGGTGGCGTTGTGAAATTCAGATTTCAACCATCAGTATTTTTTTAAGTCTTTTTAAAAAAATTTTTGTGACTCCCGCCTTTAAGTCAATGTCTTCACATGTAACAAAATATTAGTTATTATAATATTTGTGAAGTTTGATACAGTAGTTGGAAATTGATGTTCAAACTTTTCTAATCAGTCAAACAACCCGTTATTGATTTTATTGTTAACGAATTGCACTTTCTGGTCGAAAAAAATTTTCCCGTCTGTCACTTGCTATTTCAACCTCAATTAAGAAAAAATTTGAAAATTTCAATTTTTTGGGAGCATTAAAAATAATAAAAAGGGAATTCTCTTGTAGTGCAGTAAAAAATTTCATTTTTTTCATGTGTAGTTATCGAAACAACATGGAAATGAATATTAAAATTACCGACATTACAAATATTTGAACTTAACTTGTGAATTTGAAAAATTTTCCAATATAATCCGTTGTAACGAGATAATAACTGAAATGCAATTACCGAAAATTAGTGAAATTTTATTCAGTGTCCTGTGCGATGGAAATTGACTTCGAATATTAAATATCGATTTTTAGGCGACACTTGCTGGCTGTTAAAAAGGGTTTTAATTTTTATTTCAAATACAGTATAGACTTTGTGTGAAGCAAATTCCATGCTTGACGTACCTCACTCTGTTTTCATTTATCGACAACAACAACAAAAGTAGACTCACAAATATCATAAATTTCCAATTCTTCCATTTTTTCTTATTTTAAACAAAAATAATTCTACCTTCCAACACCAACAACCATGTTGGGAGTTGGGACGAGTAACAGTTATAATCAAAGTGAGAGAAGATAAAGATTAGAATATTAAAATACGGCGTAAATATTTTGAGTGAAATTTGTAATGTTTATTTTAAAGAAAAATTAATATTTTTTTACGGTATGTGATGTTTCGGTTACGAAATACGAAGTTAACTGTAGCACTTTTTTGTAGAGGTCATTTATGAATTGTTAGTCTATTCCACTTTTTGCTGATAGTGAAGCCGTTAAGAAGGATAAAAAAACAAGGGAAAAATCATGCTAATCTTTCTAATTTTACTAATCCGTTTTACTAATCTTACTAATCCAGTGATTTTTTTCTTTGATTTTTAAATCCTTCTTGTCGGCTTCACTGTCAGCAAACAGTTGAATAGACTATAGTGACAGGTGTGGAGCGTGAGAACAGCCGCAAAATTCGTGAAAACAGATGAGTTGAAAACAGCTAGATCACTTCAAGTTGGTATAAAAATCGCAGAAAAATAGTTTTATTTTGTTAAGAGGTACCAAAAATATTTTGGTATCATCTAAACCAAAATACACTGTAGACCCGTTACTACGTGGGATCGCTTATAATGTGGTCAGAGCTTGGCTCCCGATTTGGTTTTACTATATTTCTAAACAGGGATAAACTCGAAAATTCGTTGTAGCATGTATGTGCATTTTCACGTCTGTTGTGCTCACATGTGCACACTTTCGTTTCTGAGCATTTGTGCGCGCATTTTGCGCTCTACTGCAAACATTTGTGCACGTGTTTGTGCATTTGTCCAGACATTTGCGCAATTTATTGTTTAGTTCATCTGTTAGTAAAGCTAAGCCATAAAGCACTTATTTTATTTTGAGTCCAGCGTAGTAAAAAAGTTAATGTGCCCAGAAAACGAAAATTTTCTGAACTCGTTACAATGAGGACTCACTTATAACGCGGACCAAAATGTTGGACCCCAATGTCCGCGTTGTAACGGGTGTACAGTGTACCAAAATAATTTTCACCTGAATTTTGTTACAATTTGCATATCTTAAATGTTTTGGTTATTAATGTTTTAATACCGTACCTTTTTATTGTTACTTTCTGAGAAAAAAATAGTTTTTGTTTGGAAAAACGGAATGCGTTTTGCAGGAATTTTAAGATGTAATTACTGGAATTATTGCATTTCTTGCATTACAATGCTTAAATTGATTTTGCACTTTATAACTCGCACTTTGAAACTATTAGAATTGATATGGTGTATTAGAGCAACTTGTGCCACTATTTGTAACTATTCAACCTCGCTATGGTACACCTTGTTATAGTGCTAACCCGCTTACAACGCGGTGTGTTTTTTGTGATAATTTATTTACCAAACTTCATAAATGCATAGAAATTTACTAATTTCAGCGCGATTTTATTTAGAATCTAATATTCACATTAATTTAGTACGCGCTATTTGGCATTTGATCTTGTAGTACCGTACCGGTATTTTTAGTTTCATCCGTAATAAAATTTTATTATTATGCTTAAACAAAATTATAGTAAAATGAAACCGTATTAGCCAGAATTCCAACTTCGTAGAAGACTGTACGGTGTATAAATTTGGCATTTAAGCTACAATTGTAGTTTGGAATTTTCCCTCTGTGTACTTTCCTGCCTCGATTTAGGTATTGTTCTCCTAAAATTTAACTATGTTGGTTGCTAATTAGTAATTACTTGAATCGGGGAAAATTAAAGATTGTTCATTTACTCGAGAATTAAGCTCACTTTACATTTTGTGTCTGTTGTAGTTAAAATTTTTTGCAACACGTGTGCCGTTATTGTAAATGTGCAATATCTGTAATTTGAGACTGGATTGACGATTTATTTTTTTACATCGTACATCTACATGTTTAAATTATTCAAATGGCCAGCCGTCCTCGGTCATTGAATCTACAGTGGAAACTTTTTTGCTGATTATGATTATAGCAACCACCGAAATTTTTTTAATACATCAGGTAAACAAACATTTTAGTTACATTATATTCCAGAATTTACTGATGTCAAATTGTGTAACTTGTGGAAATTTATGTCACACCGCATGGCTCTCGAGAGTAAATTATTTTTTCGGTGAGTTATTCTATCTTTCTTTACGTACAGGATGTAAAATTGAGGATGACTATCAGTAAGAATATTTACCTTTAATTGTATAAAAAATTTTACTCTTTCGTAAATATTTTTAATTTGTTTTACTGCAGTAAAAAGTTTTGTTTTGGAAATTTAGTCGGTTGCATTTAGTTACACATTTGACTAATTTTATCAGCATTTCTGCGTAAAAAACAGTGAAATTGTTAATATGAAATTAATTGCTGATTTGGTTATCGTCATGCATATGTGAAAAGCACAGCTCTTCCCTCGAGAAAATCAAGATTCGTCTTAAATTGCAGTTAGTAAAGCAAATCACAATCACAATACTGCACACTAATTGCTTTACCAGCTGAAATTTTCGTCCGATGTTTCAATGCAGATAGTTATTTTATTGTTATTTGAAGTACAATAATTTTATTTTTACTTCGTAATTGTTTTTACCTGTTTCAGAGCAATTTTCTGATTCCACGCCGTATTAGTTCTCTTGGATTTTACGCCTTTTGCAAAGTCTATTTATTATTGTTATTCCGTAAGACTCGTGGAATACGGTTGAGGAACCGTGTACATTTAATTTCAATTTCTACAGTAGTAAGCAACACAATACGCTTATCGTAAATCTTAAATTGTAAATTTAATGTCAATGTTACGATTTCAAATTTTTAACGAAATTTTGTTAGAAATTAGAATATTGTAGTATTGTATCAACGAAACTGTTTATTGGCCACTTTGAAATTTTGGTACAGTTTTGACCGATATTGGCAGAACTGTAAATTGACGCTAAAATTTTTCCGTACTTGTTTCCGTCGTGTTTTGACAAAATATAATTCCACCGAGTTTGAGCAAAGTATAATTTCGTTCCGTTTCATTTTTGCAATTATTTATTGGAATTAAGAACAGTAAGCGTTCTAAATTTCACGTATTTCAAAACATAATTTGTAATTTTGATTGCTCACACTGGGGAAAAAGTTAATTACAGCATTTAAATGAGTTTATTTTGGCTGATTTTTTGTCCAGGTGTGCAAATATAATGTAGTAGTTATTTTTGACGAATGATGTTGTTAGTGTAAAAATTTACCCGTCGTGTGATGAATGTATGCTTACCAATATGTGGATTAGTAATAATTAAGGTAGTTTGATTTCGTAACGTTTTCAATGCTGTTTGCTACGTTATACTCCGTAATTACCTGTGAGATGTACGTCAAAAACAATAACTGGGTAATGATAATGCTGTATGTGAGAAATCAGAAATTTAAAAATTACCACTAGTAAATGTTTACCTATTACGGAGTAATTCATAACAACAAAACAATTGAGACTGGTCGGGAGTTTGTTTTTGAGGCGTTAGTGAGTAATGCTACAATGTTATTGAATTTTAGAAATATTTAAGCGAAAAATACAAGACGTTGAAAAATTGTAAACTTCTGGTCTGCAATTTAATACTATATGTTCAATTCTATACAATGATGTTATCGTTACAGCTAGCAAAAAATTTATCTTTTCAATACTCACGTTTGTACCTAAAATTGCACAAACATTCACTTTCATTTAGCAATCCCATTAACAATCGTTTTTTCCAATGCTCATCCGTTAATTGTTTAAATTCTATTATATTTTTGCAACTTGCTCATTCCAACCCGTTTATTTGCTTCTGTCAAATTGTCATATTTGTTATCACGATTAATTTATTGTCGTTGTAGATATCAAAGATTTGTTTTAACATTCCTGTGACAAATTTTATGTAAGTATACAGTATAAAATGTATTTAAAAATTTGTTGTAATTATGTTAAAAAATAAAACGCAGCACAGTATTTTAAGTTACCAAAAATTTTACTGAAAACTATCGTATACCATTTGAAGTCTTGCTAGAAGTCTTGTTGATTAGATATGATTAATACTATTGTATTTATTAATATTACTTATATGTACCTCACTTGAACAGTGCTATAATTTGAGATTTTGAAAGTTTAATTCATTGTAACGAGACAAAAATTGGAATAAGAGTTTCACGCGTTGTAAAAGTCAATTTGTGGAATCTACTCTACTGTACTCTCTGAAGTATAGAATCCCGCTGATCAGCAATTTTGCTTAAAATTGCACAATCGTTATTCCTGTTTACATTGATATGGTATTCTCAAGACTAACTTGTAAATGCAATGGTTAATAGCAATTGCACAATTACAATTCGAAATATACCACACTTACCTGCTTATTCTCTAAATATTTACTGGCAGTTGATTCATTGCTCACTTAGCCGTAAAATCAGACCAATCAGGAGATTAATTACGTGTAGTTGTAGTTAAGCATGTAAGCTGTAGTAATCTGTCTTTCGCAGCTATACTTGATTGGACATTGAATACCGTAATTTTCGATTGTCCGGGAGATTTGTTTAAATTATTTTTTTTCACAATTGAATAATAATTAACGTCACAGATAATTATTATTTGTAATTCGTTGTAAAAATTAAAATGGAATTCCGGTTTTTCTCTATTGACAAATCCGGAAAGTTCGGTAACAGAAATGTACTACTATATTTTGAGAGTTGTAAGATTTTTTGGCTAAATTTTCGTAGCACAAGATGTTGACGTTTTATGCGTCAGTGATTTTGAACGTGTTTAAATATTAAAATGCATTCACTTGATTGTTACTTTGCAGATTTGCATCCATTTTTCTTGCGAGTACGACGCAATTTCTACTTTTAAATTTTGTTTCATTCATTCTGATTTGAAGATTGAAAATTTATACACCATGTGTGTAACTTGTGGATGCGATTAATTTACTGGAATTTACACCAGGGAGCACAAAAGATTTTGTGCATTACAAATCATAATTTGAAATGTTTTGGCAAATTTTGGAAAACTGTTAATTATTTCTATATTTTGCAAGTTAGTTGCCATTAGTAAGTTTTGGCAAGCTACAATTAATTTTGAATTGTGCTTTCTTGTATAAAAATTTTTCCGTCATGTTTGTGTGTGTTAAAGTTTACGAGTTTTAATGGTTTTTCTCTGAACACTAATCAGGTTTAATTTTGGAAAAAATCAAATTTACTAGTGAGATAGATCACAAATTTGCATATTTTTCCTGAATACGGTTGTTTTATTAAAACCAAGTTTGTACAGTTTGTAACGTCAATATTTAAATTTTACTACTGATTTTTCTTTTCGTTTATTTTAATATTTTTACGCAATCTCATCCTAATGAAAGGATATTTAATGACAAGATTAGGGTGTTTTATTTTGACTTTGGTTTATGATTTGTGAAATGTTGGATGTTTTTTTGTGTAAAGTTTTGTATGACGAGGGAGGTTATACCTCGTAATTCTTTTCAAGCGAAGTGAGTTCAGTGTAAAATTGGGAGTAATGAATTTACTCAATTTTAATTTTTGGTGTTATTGATAAAACGTTTCTACATTCCAAAACATTAATCCTATTTTTATTTTTATATTTGAATATAAAAATAAGATTAATTAACATGACTAATTATTACCAAGAAATAATTAACTTAGCTAACTTCAAGTTAAATTACGAAAAGGAAAAATTGATGTTGTCATTTGTTGGTACATCGTAATTTTTAGTGCCACTGATTCTAACATCAGCGTTGAAATTTAGTAATTACTATTTCAAACATTTGGAAAAAATTTACTCCGTATTTAACATCAGTATGATAATTAAATGCAATTGTAAATTATTTTACTGTAGAAATCTACCGACTAAAATTGTTGCATGAGTTTTACTGTATTGTTTTGAACTTTTTATATACCAAAGACTTGCTCTAGATTTGAAAGTGTTTTAATTTTAATGTTGTAATTGTAATAAATTTGGTTTTGTTCTGCTTATTTTAACGCTGTGAACTCGTTTGATTTTTTTGGTTATCTGTTCTACGAATGTGACAGCGCTTTCGTACTTATCCGTATAAATTTTCCCAATTTGTTCAAAACGTGTATTTCCATGTACATAAATGTTCGAAATTTTGTTTTATATGAAACATTGACAGAAACTGAAAGAGAAAAAATAAAATTTGAGTTACGAAAATCTATTGTATTTTCTCTTCTAATATGACGTGATAAATTATTGTCGAAAACTATTATCAGAAGTAAAATTTATTGTGAATTTATTGTGAAGTTGAAAATTTGATGGATGTGGCTGATTTGTATTACTAAATGGCGGATAATCCCGTACGCGTTATGCGTTGCGAAACTAATGTTTTTGATTATTTAATTTGGTTGTGATTACGTATTACATTATTTATTACAGTACATTACATCATTCATACCTGTAAATGTAATTTGAATGTTTTGGAATTCGAATGACGGACGAAAATTGTAATTTTTGGGAATACTTGAGATTTCCTCTGAATGGTGACATTCATAATCAATTATTACTAGATTTTTTTAAACTGGTTTTTATCCGGTGTACAAATTATTGTTTTTACAATATTTATATACAGTACTGTACTGCAGCAAGATTTTTACAATTTCCTTTTGATATTTTGTGTGTCGCTCAAAGACCTATAGCTGACCTGGCGACGTTAAACTACCAATAACTCTATCTCTCTCTCTCTCAATCAAAACACGTAAGGCAAACATTCTAGCGATTATCGCCATTTTACTGTATATTACGATTTGTGTTGACAGTTGTCTTAATGAGAATTTTCTATTTTCCACGAATTACCCTGTTCTCCATTTTCCAAACACCGCATTGGCAAATGGCAAGCGAGTGATTTTTGGCTGCAATGCTTCATTTGTAAAATTTGTCACCAAATATTTTAATTTACTCGCAATGCACCTATTTAATACTCACTATTTTTCATTTTGTAAATTTCTTAATTTGACCATTTGAAATTAATAATTTGAGGTTACAATTAATTATAATTTGTTCATACGCGTATTTCCTTGCTGTTTTTAAAATTTAGGGCTTTAGCATTAATATGAGATCTGAAATGTTCAAATTTTGCACTTTCTTTGCTAATGAAGAACTCACCGTGTTATTTTCAAATAATTTTGCACACTTGGGATAGGATTATAGGGGAATTTATCGTCCGCAATAGGCCGTCTTCCGCAATTGTCCGTTTCCACAATTGAACGTATACACAACAGTCCGTCTCCGCAATTGATCGTCTCCTTAGTTTATCGTCCACAATTTATCGTCCGCAAGGAATTGAATGTATATATAAAACAAAACGAGAAATTGAAAATGGGCGAAAAATTGTGGATACGATCAATTACGGACGACCAACTGTGGAGACTGACAGTTGTGCAAACTTTCAATTGTGGAGATGGACTGTTGTGTATACGTTCAATTGTGGGAATGGACAATTGCGGATGACGGCCTATTGTGGATGATAAATTGTGGGGACGACCAATTGCGGACGATAAATCCCCCGGACACCAGGAAAAGTATACATATTGCATAAAAAAAAATTTTGTTGACTTTTACGGAATAAGTTCCATTTTACTCTATTGTAGTTGCTTATATTTGTATGTTGATTTAAAAAACTCGTGTCGCATCCTTGCATTCAAAAATTAATATTTGTTTATGGTGTTTTAAGTTGTGGCAATTGGGTGTAATTTATAACTTACTCTTACCATGAATGAAAAGTATTGCTTCTCAAAGAAGCGTTTGAAAAATCAGTAATATATTGTTGAATGTACACCTGGTAAAAAAGTTTTAGATGTATTCATATTTATTTAATTTTTGTCTAATTTCACCAAAGGAAATTAACTGCTTAATCCGATTGTTTTCTGTTAACCAGCAATACGCAGATGACGTACTTCTGCGAACTTATTTTTGTGGCAATTTTTTGTTTAAGTCGGAAAAAACTTGCAATTATTAGGTTTGATTTACCTTGTTCATTTTGGTGCAGTACAAATTTCACGTGGATAAAAAAATTGTACGTATAGTATTCTTATTTCTTCGAGCTCCTGTGATAAATATTTGTTAACTTTGTGAACTTTGAAGCTATGTTTAATCAATTTTAACTGACATTAAGTCTT
>JAQIWS010001059.1:0-13646 GCA_034696085.1 Stigmatogaster subterranea | reverse complement strand
ACACTGCAAACATAAAAATTATTCCATTGCACGAAACATCCCCCTCAAAAAAAAAATTTTTCAAAAAAAAAAAAAAAAAAAAAAATCTCCCTACCCCACAAAAAAAAAAAAAAGGGAAAAACTTAAAAGCAATTTCCCTTCCAAAAAACCCAACTTTTGGATGTAAGATTTTTTCTTCTTTTTCTTGACAGAAGAATGGAAAAGTGTAAAACTTTACTACACAAAAAAAAAAAAAAAAAACTTGAGAACATCTAATACCCCCAAACTTATATCTCGCTCACACATTTCCCACATTATTTTGTACTAAAAAAATATAAGAAAAAGTGAGAAAAAAAACGTCAACCCACAAATGGGCAATTTGGTGTCACTTTCTCTTCTCCTCTTTTCTCTTATCACCGAGACTTAAGTTTATCATTTATGTGAAGAAATGTTCTTTGGTCGTAATGTCCAATTTATGTCTTAGTACTTAGACTGTAATAATAATAATGACTAATATTACAGTCTAAAAAAAAAAAAACTTTATTTTTTCAAAGTTTACACTTTGTAATCTTGTCATAAATAATGTTTAGTTAGAAGATGAAATGAGCAAAAGTCAAGAGTGGAAGACGTTGGGTCAAAGTGGATCGAGTTTAAGTTCGTGTCTTCCCAACAGCGACACCTACCTACAAGCTAAAACCAATATTTTCGTCTTCTCAATTTTGTCCTCTCTCTTTTTCACCCCCACAGGGTTTCCTGTCCATCTGTGTAAGCCTCTTTACACAATAAAACCAGCAAGTGACAAGAAGCAAATTTTCTTTTTCTTTTGCTGTTCCAAAAAACTTTTTTCCACGTATTTTTCTAACCACCATAACATAAGTATAAAACATAATATTTTATTTATTTTCTATATATCAACGCTGCGGGTACACAAAAATATCAATATCAATATCAATATCAAAATCATTCATCGCGTATCTTGAATTTCGAATTCAAGTTGAATATCTCGCTGATGGTCAGTCATCTTTAATTTAACTCACATCGCCAATAAATTTTAAGCTAACGAGTCACTTTCCACCGTATAAAAATTCCAACGACGTCCATGTTGCTTTTTTTTTCTAGCCTTCTTTTTTCATCATCTTTTTTCTTCTTCTTCGTCAGTACTAAATTATCTAATTTACGTCATTTATACAGAAACCTAAATTATTATTTCCTCCTCCTTTCTTATTTTTTCACCAAGCAGAAAACATAATCCGAGAAAATGAAATCCACCCCAAAAAAAAAAACTCAAGACGAAGAAGTCGAAACTCGGAATTTTCACTTTAATGACTCCGGATTAGATTAGATCAAAACCATTGACGCGTGTGACCAAATTGAAACCAACTGACGTCATCGGGTTAAATTAACCATCAATATTAATTTGCTATTTTATTTAAATCCCTTTAACTCGATATTATAATAGACGAATGAGTAAAATCTTCTAATTTATTTGCAAGTCCTTTATCGCACTCACCGTAAACACTAAATCGTTCGGTTTAGTATCCTTTATCCGCTTTACGAATGACATCATTTGGTAGAATAAGAAACCGGTTCGCCTTTTTATACTCCTTTTGCTCTGCTTTCTGCATGGTAAATAGACCCTACAAGTCTCATTTTCAAATCCATTAATTTTTTCCCTAACTTGTGCTTCGAGCATTAAAAGAAATTAAATGTTTATTTAAAGAGCAATTTCGTTGCATGCGCTTTATACTTAGAAAACACAACGACGCATCTGCGCGTTTTGTTAGGGGAGTAGTGTGAGGGGGTAGAGGGAGGGGGAGGAAGTAGGAATTGAAATATAAAGGCGACATGAGGAAGTTTTTAGTTGGTGATTTGAAAGTTTGTGTTAGGAAGAGTGTGGTAATAGAAGGTGGGTTGGAAAATGCAGATGGTAATTTTTGGTTTGGTTTTCGAACTGGACCTGAGAATATTGATAAATATTGTGTTCAAGGAATTATATTAAGTGTTAGAGTTATTGCCAATTTGTGAGCAAACTAAAAAATTTGATTCAAAAATTGAAGAAGTAGAAAAATTTGGTTCAAAAATTGCAAAAAGTTCATTGCAAAAATTGAACAAAATTGATCTAAAATCCGATTTTTGATCAATTTTGTTCAATTTTTGCAATGAACTTTTTCAATTTTTGAACCAAATTTTTTGCATTTTCTTCAATTTTTGAACCAAATTTTTTGCAATTTTTTCAATATTTGAACAAAATTTTTTACAATTTTTTCAATTTTTGAACAAAATTTTTTGCAATTTTTTCAATATTTGAAAGATTTTTTTGGCATTTTTTAAACCAAATTTCTACACTTTTCAAACACGATCAATTTCTCTACCAAATTTCAACAACAAATTACGCAAACAAACCCCTGAATACAATATCAATACTACAAAGCAGTGAACTCAAATTTGCAACACAATTCCAAACATTCCAAAAATACGCCCTTAACCCAATTTTCAACCTGACCAAACCACAGTTTATATTTCCCTAATTCATTTACTGACGTGAACTGAGCAAAACTGATCCTTAACCCTCCAAGTTCAAATTTCAACACATCAGTTTACAAACACCCTCCAGTTACTCAAACAAACCACACTAAATTATCATAAAGCTGCAAAATCCCAAAAACTCCCAACCAAAACTTCTCACTTCTCCAAAACTTTCCTTATATTATACTGTATCTCCCAACTCCCAACTGTCACCAAGACCGACGGAAATTCAAAAGACCCAACATCCCGCACAAAACAGAGTGGCAACAAAGTGGAAAAGCAAGAGAAACCTGATCTCTCACCGCTTTGCCGATCCGTCCGCCAGATAACAGGCGCTAAATATCGATGCCAACTATAGTCTGTACCCGAATACTGAGCCTGTCCATTTCAAGTGAAGAGCATTCGAAACGGCTCACTAGAGCGCTGTGGATCACAGCTATTGATTTCTCTCCGCGCCCGCGCGCGCCGAGAGCGAACGAAGCAATGAAGAGGGGGGGTCAAGTGTAGCGGAAAAGAATTGACACATGGGAGTGACTTGATTCCAGCTGGGAGTTTCATTTTGCCAAATGCTGTACGCCTAAACTGTCTTTGGATTGCAACGATGCTTTGCCAAAACAGTTGGCCAGTCTCAAATCTAAAAGCTTTTTCGTCTAAGGAACATTTAATAAGCCTATTTCACGTATGAGTATTGAAAGGTTGGAGTGTATTGAAAACTGCAGAAGTCGTTTTTGTTTCCAGTTGCGCGGTTTTTGGTGATCGGTGGTGTACAAATTCTTTGTTTCCAATGTCAAAATCTTCTTTATACCCGCCTACACATTTATGGATTTTTGATTCACTACACGCGCACCACTCTGACATTTCCCAATTATTTTCACATTGAGTCAGCGTTTTCTTTTGATTGCTAAGCAATAGCGATCGTATATAATAAAGTGAAGAGAGAAAGAAAGAGAAAAGGAAAATCGAGAAGAGCGAGCTAGCAACGCTCCGTTCTCTTTAAGAGACCAAGTATCCTTATCTCGAGGAAATCGTTATGGAGAAGTAATCGAAACGTCTTAATTTGCCCGCATCTGTTAAGATCTGTTATTGGCAGCGGGATATTGCAATTGCATTGCGTACTCCTTTTTTTTCCAATCTCAGAGACAAACACAACCCTTCCGCATGAATGAATATCTCACCGAAACCTAATATATATATATATATATATACAAAAACAAGGCCTATTTATCGTGAAAATTACACGACAGATGCGCGAGAGCCCGTTTTCATAAATCCACCAACTACAGAGTAGTTGACAGCTAATTCTAATTAATTGATTCTGGTCATTCCTTATCACCAGAGGTCATCTGCCAGCCACTCAACGTACATTAGTTTTCAAAATTTTCAATAGATTGTCAATGTCCAAACTATGAAACAATACCAATTCTTCACCGTCATCAAAACCCGCCCATTTTACAATGGATTAAAAACGATTTTTCAAGATTAAATTGATATCAACAAGAAAGAAGGCAGTTTGCGAGACTAACTTTAATAAACATCGCAATATAATTCCATCTAGGCAAGTATTACGATAGGAGTTCGTGATTTACAATCATCCGAGTGACCCAAGGTTGCTTCTAGAGGCAACTTCCATCATCGTCAATGGACCAAGATCCAAGAAATGGCACTAGAAGACTGCTGACCGCAACAAACAGCTCTGATGGCTCTATATAATTTTACTTTGGAGTTAAAATACGACGTAATGTACTTCTTTTTATTTTTTGAGATCGCAAACCAACAAAATATCAACGTGAATAATTAATTATTTCACGGATATAAATTATACACTTTCATTTTGTACTTATTAAAACTCGTTTTGTAGTGAAAAAAAAAATAATTTACAGATGAGTTTAATTAAAATACAGGTAATTTATCAACAAAAATAATCTTTATTTGTTGTTTTCTAATTCTCCAAAGGCTTAATTTTTTTTTTTTGGGAGGTTTAGAAGCTGGTAACTGTAAATTGAGAGCGAAAACGTGTCCTAAGATGGCAACTTAGATTAAAGAAATTGTCACCAGAGTAACAACAACATTTTGTTTTGGTTCTGTCTCAAGTCACTTTTAATCGTCGAGTGCCAAGGCAACGTGTTACGAAGAGAAAATGGGAAAGAAAAAAGTTGAGGAAAATAAATATAAAAATATAAAAATATAAAAATTGAGAATTTGCTAACGGCGTCACTTCAGAAACATGACAGAAAATCAATGTTCTGGTTCCTTTAACAGAATAACAAGTTTCCGGCTCTGATATAGAAGCCGATAAGATGGTGAGGTGAAAACAAAAATGTATTGCTTAACATTTTATCCAATTTATTTTCCGTTCGTATCTTCGAAGAATGAGTAAAAAAAATTTTTTTTTTTTTTAAATGCGTGGGTTGGAGAAAAATTTTTGATTGAATTTGTATTAATTGTTTTTGCTCTGGGCAAAAACAAAAAAAAATTCTTGATTTTTAAATCAAATGCAAAATTTTGAGTACTCACTACACAACAATTTCTTGTTAAAATATTGATAAACCACCAATGACTTTTCTCAGAAAAATTATTACACCCAGCAAAAAGGGGTCATTTTCATTTTTCAACACCACCACCAGTTGTTTACCTAATAAACTTTTTGATGACCAAGCCAGGCAAAACCAGTTTAACTTTACTCAAGTGAAAATTTCATTTGCATCTACTCTTTTGATGTTTGATCGAAAAATTTTTAGGACACCCCAAAAAAAAAAAAATCAATATATCGCACGCCTCCGAAGATTTTTCGTGTCTTTATGAGTATTAAACGTCGTAAACGACGTTGGGAAACAACAACACCGTTTTTAAAGACCTGCAATTTCCCAAAATCCTATTAACATGTATAACGTCACATTTTAAACTCACGCAAAAAAAAAAATATTTTTTTTTACAACTTCACATCACATCATCAAAGCACAAATTACATAAATTACCACCAGGGTGCGAAAGTAGTTTGTTGTTGGTTTTACCATTGCCTTACTTACTGATAAGAAAAAGTGTGGAATATTTATTTTACAACACTCCATGTGCTCTAACTTTAGCTGTCACTTGCCTTTTCTTCGATGTCTGATCCAATTACCATTAGCGCGTCGCCACCTGAGAAATTGTATCTCATTACTGGAATTAATGGCATTCGTGGGAAGCCACTCATCAATTCGTAATGTTCTCTAGGGAACATCGTGTTCCCTGGTCTATCATGAATATGTATTTCACTATGCTGGAATTACGATTTAAAACAAAAGCGCTACAACGTCGCTTCTGTTTCTTATTATTGCGTTACGTTGTTTTTTTTTAAGCCTAACTAGTGTAGGGTTAGGAAATTTTATCTTTGACTTTTGTCAAACTGTGGAACTTGGATTTAATCCTTTTTTGTGGATTTTTTTTTTTTTTTTGTAGTGTCAAGTTGAGAGCATGTTTCTTAAACCTTTAAGAGCTCGTGGCTGTCAACGTGAAAGGATGAAGTTTAGGAGATAAAAATATATCAAATCCGTGCACACGGGGGGAAAAAAGAGTAAAACGACTTTGGCTGTCATTTAATTCGTAGACATGTGAAATAAACCAGAAATGATGATCGAGACACCAGACAATCAGTGAAGTAATGATAATAACGACATCTGTTGACGTTGAGCGGAAAATCACCGTTTGAAATTTTTTTTTTTTTTAAATAATTTTTAATTTTAAAATAAATTTTAAAATATTTTTGCAATTTTTGCAATAATTTTTATCAAAAATAGAATTTGTGAGTAATATTTTGTATGAAGAAAAATGTTGTTTTAGGGTATAAAACGGTAATTGTAGGGGGGTAATTGATTTTGAATTAATGCTCAACTCATCAAGAGGTTTAATGCTTTAGAGTGTAAATTAAATAAATCGACAGATGTGTGGATTAATTAGATTTTCAAGTGCGCACGATTTCTCTCAGATTAAATTACGTTAGTCGTTTGTGTTTCGATACGTAAATCCCAATTAAATCGCCCTATAGTTGTTGTTATTTACACAATCTTTGGATATATGGATTTATAGCACGTGTAATTTGTTTCCAATTGATTAATTTTGAGGTAAACATATTTTCTCGCACTTTTTAGGGTTAGGACATATTGTAAATAGGCTTACCGTTCGACGACTCGTCGGTTGATTGTTGGAAATGGCGCCAATTGTTCGCGTGAAGAATGTGGATCCGTGTTGAGTAATCCTTTGGGTAATCCCAAAGGGTAAATTTAACAAAGTTTAATCGAATTTAATCGATGAAAATACGTAGTTACACTTGTTGCATGTTGAAAATGGCTCCGCTCCTAAGAAGAACTTGTTTGTACACGTGACACTAACACTCAACCAGTGCTGCCACCTGACGTCTAGTATATTCAACTACATTGTAATACTGTACTGCAACAAAAATAAAAATAAATCACCTGCTAGTAATAAAAATAATATACTTAAATCCTACAATCTTCTTACATATAAGTTTTCCTTTCTAAGTGTTGTAAAATTAATAAATTATATTATTCACTTAAATTCACATAAAGGATTAAACAGTATTTATAACATTTCCTTAAGATTAACGATTGATGTTGTGTTGATATTCGACCAGAGCAAACCACTCGCATCAAAACTATTTCCGCAATTCTCTCAACTTCAGTTACAAGTAAATCGATATCGTTGCCGATTTCATCACCTGTAAATTCACTTATTGCTCCACTGTGTATTGCGCCAACAAGATCACTAAATTCAGTTCCAATTATTTTACCTAAATTAACCGAAATTACTTTCCCGCCAAATTCGCCAGAAGCGGCTTAAAGTCTCTACCAGTTCCTAACGCGCGTGCAAATAATCTTATCAAGTTAGAAACCGTGGTACAACGAACTATTGTCTATTGCTTTCTGCAAAAAAAATCAGCTTTTCTTCGTTTTCGTTTTGTTGTACAGATTTCATGTACACAGTAAAACGCTGCTCTTGAGCAGCCCTGCATGCGTACATGAAATTTCCATCAAAAGAAATTCAAGAACAGCTGAATTTTTCTGTATAGCAGTAGACATATTTCATGGTACCACGGAAACTGACGTGACAAGACTAATTGCGAGCGCGTTAGGAACAATCTGTGAAAACATTTTTGTAGTCAACAACTGCTAATGTAAGCAATGAATTGGTTAAAAATTTAAAAGAGCTTCAGGGGTCACTGAATTTTCATAATAACGTATTAACGTGCCTAAAAATCTACACAGTTTGTTGTTTATTTGTATGAATTGAATGCTGTGCGGGGCAATTCCCGGTCAATTCAAAATATAAAGTTAGTGACCTTAAACAAATCATTCTTTTTATACGACTTCCGTCGAGTTATTTAAGAGTAAATAAAATTACATAAAGAGGTTGTAGTTGCATTCTTTGTTATATCCTGTTAATATTCAAAACGTGTGATCTTATAACTTTTTTTGCTGCTGTAGGTATAGAATTTCAATTGCTGTATACAGTTGGTAAAATTTTTATTATTCCATAGCGTGTAATCACATCTCCCCCAACGAACATATAAAAAGCAATATTTACGCAGCAATTTTACCATTTTCTCCCCACCGAGAAGATCGAGTTTGCAAATTCTAATCTCAACATGAAGTTTACCAGCGTAGTCATTTTTCTGAGTGTTGGCATTCAAACATTCGATTTTACTGAAGTCAAAGTTAATGTGCCAGTCATTAATCAAACTGTTTCCGCAGGTGCAGATCCTGCAAACACTGGAGCAAACGTTGGACCAACTGAAACCGGTAAGATAACATGTTAAATCTTCAAAAATTATTTTAAAATTATCATTAATTCTATTGTATGTTTTAATTAAAAATTAGTGACGTTTGGACGTTTAGAATGTAAAAATTGCACGGACTATATAAATAGGTCCATAGAGTCCGTTAGAGCTAGTATTCGAGGGTAAGAAATTACCAATTCTGCAATCTAAAATAAATTTAGTAAGAATAAAAGTAATTTTCTTCAGTTTTAATTTCGCTAAATTTATGGAAGAAAAAATCCCTTTTTGTCGAAATTTTATAGCCACAGGACTTGATACTATTAATGTATACGGTGATGCTTGCGTGACTCCAGTATCCAACAAACCAAACTTTACAAATACAAAATCAAATTACCAATTGGATCAAGAGTTTATATCTTGTGACTGCGATGTTAGCACGGAGTAAACAAAATTACGGTAATGTATTGTTAATTAATACCCTTTACATTTATTTTTCTCCTCAGTATACAACGTCTTATTGGACAATTTCAATCAGTACTTACATGCCCAAATGGTACAACAACATTAGATCCACCGGATTTGTTAGCTGCGACGACCATTCCAGATACGGCACGATGCAAGGTACCCTCAGGTGTCGACGCACCCACTACTCAGACTATACATCTCGCGATGACTTGGTACAGTCCGAAGGCATCGCTCACGGTGCAAAAAGATAACAATAGAGAGGTTCTGTGCGCCGTTCTACTGCAACGGCAACGCCAGGGATTCGCAGTTGCCGTTGCAGTGCCTGTTGCTAATGAGATTCTCGTTCTGCCAGACGTCCACAACTCTGGCATTGTATACTAAAATGCTCGGTGAAAAGTGACTGGAAGATGATAAAAAAATTTTGGAAAGTGAATGGAAAATGACGGAAACTGAATGGAAAATAATGAAAAAAGTTGGAAAATGAATGAAAATCGATGGATACTGAATGGAAAATACTGGAAAAAGTTGGAAAATGAATGAATAAAGTGGAAAGTGAATGGAAAATAGTAAAAAGAAGCAAAAAATAAAATAAATATAACTAAAAAAAGATGGAATTTCACTTCTTTTCAAATATATTCACTTTTTTCATTCATTTTTCAACCATTTTTCAATCACTTTCCATCATTTTCCGTTTACTTTCCATCTCTTTCCACTATTTTTCATTCACTTTCCATCATTTTCTATTCATATTCCATCTCTTTCCACTATTTTTCATTCAATTTCCACCTTTTTTCAATAATTTCCATTCATTTTCCATCTCTTTCCAACTATTTTCCAAATACTTTTCAAATTTTCCATTAATTTTCTAATTTTTCAACCATATTCCATTTTTCACCACTTTCCATACAATTATTACTACTACTTTCCAGTTTTTCCCACCTATTTTCACTCAAAATTTACTATTTCCATACACGTACATTAACAACTCCTAGAGCAGACTTTTCGAGTTGTAAACTCAACGTCTAAAACCTAAGACGGCTGGCCTCGGTGACGTCACCACAAAGAGTGATGACGTTTTGCGTTTAAATCAGCTAGCCGTTGGAGTAGGACGGCGCGCAGAACCTCTCTATTAAGAAAGGTCCCGACTCCGTGACTATCATCGAAGGCGGTATGATCGAAAGAAATATGTCTTCCATCAATGGAACTTGCCATAGCAACTCGAGCATAGCTAATATGTGCGACTGTCTCTATGATACTAAACTTGTCGTAACATTGTGGCAGCAACTCGTGGAGTTTTTCACCGAATTTATTTTAAAGTCTGATGATAAGGATGTTAAAATTGCATTAGCTTCTTACACTGTTTGTGACCTTTAAAGAATTAAACTGGGAATGATGTAACAGTTGAATCATTGAATTTGTTAGTCCTGGAAGCATAATAAAATAAGAAGACACAAAATTGAACATGCCTTGCTATTTATTAATTTGTAAATGTTACATTATACATGAAACATTATACAGAGGTTATCTAATCTAAGATCGTGAATCCATATCAGAAGAGCGTCTATATTGGGATAATTTCTTCTTCTCCGCGTCTACTGAGCTTAATTTTTCCTCCAATATCTCCGCCAGATCGTCCATTAAGTTTCACTTCACCGCCAATTTTCAATCCGTGATGATGATCTTCTCTAACAATAACTTCTTCACTGCTTCCAAGGTGATGTCGGCGTCCACCAAGATTCACTTCAGCGCCAATTTTCAATCCGTGACGATGATTTTCTCTAACTACAACCTCTTCATTTCTATCTTCTTCACTGCTCCCTCGGTGATGTCTACGACTTTCGTGGTGATGTTGGCGTTTTTCGTGGTGACGATGTCGGCTGCCGATATGTCCGTGGCGTTTATTGCTGTAATATGATTCGCTTCCTTGGGTGATTTCAACATCTTCCCTGCGCACCTTGGTGTCAATTTTTCCCGAATACCAACCACCGCGAGATCTCACTTCAGCATCCAGATTAACATCCAATCCAGCTTCTACTCCGGCAGCAAATCCAGCTCTGAAAGATCTGCCAATTGATCTAAATCCGCCTGGCCTCAACGCTACTGGCACAACTGCAGGTCTGGCGATGACTCGGGGTGCAAGTATCAATTGCGGACGAAGTACGACTTTGGGATAGACGTCGACTTCTGGCACAACAACTGGTTCTGGAAGTGGTTCTGGATTCTCGACGATTTCAGATTTTGAAATGAGTTCTGCGAAATTTAATACCGACGATCTTGAAGGAATGGTTGTAGCTATGGTGACGGTGCCGTCGGGTTCAGTGTATTCTCTCAACTGGATCTTGTGGTGGCTAATGAGCAATGTCAATAATTGAATATCTCTTGGTCGCAGATCGGCTAAAACAATCGGTTCGTCGTCGTTTATTGTAATTTCCGCATTGTATCCTTCGTCAGATCGACTGAGTCGGACGTTCACGTTTTTAGGAAGGCGTAATTTCTGAATGAGTGAATGCAATGTCGGATGAACATCTGAAAATCGTGGATTAAGGCCATCTTGTTTAATGACCAGAGTTGCTGAATCGTCATCATCCAGGTAGAAATGGTGAGGAAAATCGTCTCTAGCGTACAACGACACAAATAATTCTGCTACAATCGGGTGAACATTTCTGACTTTCAAAACATCGTGAGGTCCAATTACGGCAACGTCAATCTGGTTGTTTGGTCGTCGTGTAATGGAAACAGATACTTTGGGATTGCGTCGTACGACTTCAGAAAGATGAATGAAGCTAGGTTTAACGTTCTTGAATACGACGTATGGCAAATGTGACGTAATGTAAACAGTGGCTCGGTTCTTTCGCTCGTTAAGAACTCTCACGTGAAGATCGGGTTGACTGAGAAGAATTGTGAACAATTGAACGGCGTTGGCTGGAATGTGTGGAAACGTTTTTTTGGTGGATTTGGAGGTAATTTCAAGAGTGAACTCATCAGGACGATCTCCTTTACTGATGGTATATGTAGTATGTCGACTGTTTGGTTGAAGAGTTTTGATTAAATCGACGAGTTCGACATCCACTTCGGGGTACACATTATGTGAAACTCTCTTGGGAATAGTCGCAACAAATTTACCGTTGTCACTAACGTATACCTTGATTGGAAGGGTAGGTTCCGTTTGCAGACGTACCAAAACGTTTAAAAACAATGGATTGATGTTGGAAATTGCTCTAGGTTTTCTACCGTCTTGCAACACAATGGAATACGTATTGTCATCAGTAGGTACAATGTCCACTCTCTCAATTCCTGGTCTCGTAATATAACGTATTGTTTGAAGTTGTTCAGGTTCAAGATCAATGTCGAGTGTTGATACGTCATCGGATGACGGGATAATAGTGACCCTGTCGGTATCTTGAGGACGGGAACGGTATTCGATTTGAGGTTGAGTTAGCAAAAGTGTAACTAATTGCACCACATCGGGAGATACATCTGGGATACGTTTCAGTGGTCGGTCATTATTTATAATCTCAACTGTGTATGTGTCCGGTTTTTTGCCATCAGAAATATCAAGAGTGATGTGAGGATGATGACGATGCTTTTCAAGTAAATCGACAATCAGCTTTGGAATGTCTCTGTATGCCTTCTCTCTTGGACGTTCCGGAATGACCAATACGTTTTCACCGTTTTTGCCAGTTAATACTTGGAATGGCAGTTTTGGTCGAGTAAGTAATTTAATGACCAAATTGGCAATTTTCGATGGTACTTCAGGGTAATTACGTTCTCGTCGACCGGGTTCAACAACAACGTCAATGGTATCATCAGGATTTCGAACAATTCTTACATGAGTTTTTGGTTTTCGTCTGATATCATGTATTAATTCCACGTCGTCAATGGTTACGACAGTATCGGTAGTAGTTGGCAAATCATCTGGAATATCAACTACGATTCTTCCATCGTCCGTTGGTTTAACATTAATATTTTTGTCCGGTCTTGAGTAAATGTTAAAGATAATTGGTAACACATTCAATGGTACATTCGGGTAACGTTTGGTCTTTTTAGGGTTTGACAATACAACAGTGACTGTGCCATCAGGTTGTGGTTCAAGTGCAATGTTAAGATTTGGGTATTTTCGTAATGTTTGAACAAGGACTAAAGTTGTTGGTTTAAGTGGAGTGTCGTCATTTTTGACGTCCGATTTTGGTACAAGAATGTAAACATTGCCATCAGGTGTGGGTTTTACCGAAAATGGCAGTTCTGGATGACTTTTCAAATAGATCAGCAAGTTGAGCGTCTCAGGATCAATGTCAGGGTATGAGTGAGGTTTCTCATCACCATCAATGAGATCAATAATGAAAGTACCAGGTTTTCCAGGGCGAATATGAATTGGTTTGTTGGGATTTCGTCTGATGCTTGAAATTACTTCCAATGTATTTGGTATTATTGTATATCGGTTGGAATCAGCAGAAGGCTGAGCAGGTACAAAAATAATGGTGTTATCTTTCCCTGGCTTGATTTCATAGTCTACATCTGGTTGACTGGCAATTCGGGCAATAATTGGTATTAATTGCGATGGTAAATCGTCATATGGTCTGTCATTAACTTCAACAACAAATGTTCCTGGCTTATCTGGTCTGATAACAATTTCTGGTTGTGGTTTATGTCTGATATCTTGAAGCAATCTGATAATTCGAGGAGTGAAATTGATTCTTACTGGATCTGCTTGAGTTTTCGGTGCAACGAGAATAATTTTGCCTGGTTTTCCAGATTTAATGGTAAAAGTTGGATCTGGACGCGTTTTGAGTTGTACTAGACGTAGCAATATCTCTGGAGTAATGTGATCAATTGATTCTGGTTCTTTACCACCAGTCAAAGTTACAGTGAATGTTCCTTCATCATCAGGTTTAATCCTCAATTC
>JAQIWS010001058.1:0-13651 GCA_034696085.1 Stigmatogaster subterranea | reverse complement strand
TTTTTTTTTCCAATTAGTAGACGTTACCAACTTATCCGATCAGATTGCTTCTAATTTAAGCTGTGAATCGACGACAGATTGATTTTTTGATTCGCGACTAAAGTAATTTGTTCGATTTTTTAGGGTAACGAAAAATCTATTGAAGGTAGAGGGAAAATTGCATTTGCCACTTTTCCTACACGTTTGCGACTTAAAGACTGTTGTTGATACGAGGGATCTAATCACAACTTATAAAGTGCATTTTTTTTTATCATCCCCGTGTCCTAATTATCTTTGGTAAATTTTGATTTGAAAAGTGTGAACGCAAAGCTGATTGATTTTTTTTTTTTTAGAGGGAGGTGAGAGGAATAAACATGAAGGGTTGGAAAGAAAAATTTTAATGCCCTCAATTTAATTACTTCACGATAAGAGTTTTGAAAAAGTTGGGTGAAAAATGAGCGAAATTTTCATTATCTCATTCGATATTGGTACTTTATTTTCATAAAGGAAAAATTAAAAAAGTTAAAAAAAAGTTATCGAGAATAGTGTGAAGTTTCTAATTCTCAAGACTCTTGTTTTTCAAGTTTGTTTAGAACCCGCATGTTGACACGTCGTTTTAGTGTCAGATCTTTGACTAGAGACTAATTAATCATTAAAGCTGTTTGCCGAGGGTATTAAAGGGTTAAAGCGAATTTATCTTTTGTGTTCGCTTATAGTTATTATTTTTTTTATTATTTTTTGTTCGTCTATCGCACCAAGTGGAAAATTTTGTTCAGCGGAAAATTTATTACATTCGTGCGGTTCATTTACGTCGCAGTGAAAGCAGAAAAGAAATCAAATAAATAACTAAGAACATCTGTTGATAGGGGAGAGAAAGAAAAGGAAGATCTCAGCGTTACACCTGTAATTTTTGCCCCACTTATCATTTTTACTCGAAACTTAGCAACTTAGCCGATTCCCAAATTGCTTTTGTAGCGAATTTTCTTGTCTAATACGCTTAATCTCTCTTTTGGGATTTTCTCCGAAAGTAGTCTCATTATAAAAACATTTGTTTTCTTTCTTTTTTTTTTTTTTGTTTAAATAAAAATTTTCCTCAGATAAGACCAATTTTTCACAGGTTTTAAAATTGATTTTTTTTCCTGAAGCTGTTTACGTGTGGACTTAAAAATAGAATTATTACTCGATAGAGGGGTGTGGTAGAAGCTATTTATTCATTTAATGGCAGCAATAACACTGCGAGTGTTAGGAACACAGATGAGCGCCTTCTTTAATGACCTTTGGGTAGAAAAGATGAGTTTCATTTTGCTCGCTCGTTGCACGCGATGTTGTAGTAATATTTCACCACCAGTGAGGAATTACATCTTGGAGTTTAATCTCTGGGCTTATTGTGCTGTTGATCTCGGTCTCTGCTCGAGGGCTGCTTGAGTTTTCGGACAGCTTCGTCCAAAAGTTGAATTTCTGAATTTCGTAATGAATAAGGAAGCTTTAAAGTTATCATTGGGATTCAATAATCGGGTTGTAACCGAGTTGGAATTTATTATACTAGTCGTTAAATTTTACGGTAGGAAATAGGTTAATAATATAGGAGAAAACGTATTATTCGTATGGACTTTGGATTTATATTTATGTTTAGTATACTGATAATTTTTTTAAAACTGTAAAATATATACGAGATAGATAAAGAGAGTGAGGTCAATGTACCTGATGGAGCATCATCAGCTTTACACTGTGGTTGTGCATTCCTGAATCCAGATGGCGAGAGGCATGTTAATATAAATGTGACAAGTGACATGAATGGAAGAATGTATACGGTATTACAAATTACGCGGAACGATCGCTCTATTTTTCCTTTTTCTGTTTTTTTCCTTTCTTTTCTGATTAATGTTACCAGTACAATACCATAGTGTATTAAAGTGCACAGAAACATTAGTTAAAAAAAACACGTTTCGAGACAATAAAAATAAAAGTTCAAGGAGATTCACGGTCATGCGGGATCGTAAAAAAATGTTGCCTTGAAATCATAGAAGTGTCACCTTTGAAGGAGAAGGAATACTATAATGTTTTATCGTGCGAGATAAACTGGGTAACATGCGGGATAATATTTTTTTTTCTTTTTTTAAATCGTAAACAACCATCCATGTACTGTATAGCAATTACCGACACAGTCGTGTTTCCAGCGATGGAATAACTCCTCGTGTGGAAAGCTCGTTTTTGACTCCAGCGTCTCATAATTAAGGATAAGACCTGAATTTGCACGTACAAAGCCAATTTGGTTGTAGTCAACACTTCGTTGTGTGAAAGCAATTTACCTCGCCATTGAAGAAACAAAAGAGACAAGCAACGCATAAACCCTGAAAGAGACAAAAAGAAAGTCGCTTAACGAGACTTAAGACACAATCTGATTGCTCGTGACCTGGAAAGACGTGACCATGGCAGAAATCATCTCGTATACCTCCTCGGCCGGGGAACCTACGTCTGGTCTAAAAGGTGTGACTAGGTAATGTAGTCCCAGAAGTGGGATGAGAATGAGTGTGGCACGGACGGCTTTTCTAAACGAGCAACAAAACAAGAGCGTAAAATGCGGGAAAGAATGAAATGAGACTGGAGACGTAGAAGTGGGTAATCACCGAGTCTGGTTGACGTCGGGAGAATTGACTGCTCGCAATTTAGTTACCAACACCCGTACAATGTTTATTAGGAAAATGAGGTTGGTCTGAAATTGTGTGGGGAATAAAGCGAATGTAAGATTTTTTGTTTTGCTACTGTTCTTTTCTTTCTATTTCGAAATAGTGTGACATCGTTACCAGCATCGAAATGCACACGGGGATTTTGAGGATCCAAGTGTAAGGACTGCTGTGCTCGCTCCAACATCTTATCATCCGCCCCGTCAAATAAATTTTACATTGATCGTGAGTGCGCAGTGGAGTTTTCTTTCAAGTTCTATTCTTTTTTTTCCTCTTAGCCAATACTTACAATGTCGTTTCTTCTGGAAATGAGCTTCGAACGCTGGCGTAGACGATTGTCAGTATCGCGGGTATAACTATAGGATAACTAGCGAGCTATAGATTTGAATTAGCTCGTAAACAAAGATTAGTAATCCTCGTTGCTTTTTACACTTACCCCATCCAACGACGTAAAACCATTTCGAAATCCCCTCTTCGTTGATGAAAGCGAAGACTAGTAGCGTGTGTAGATAGAGTCCTTCGCAGAACATCCAAAAGTAATTGCACACGAGAAAATATTGTAGAAATACGTGCAACATTTGACATCCGATCTATAAATTAGAAGAAAAAAGAATTTAATTTGAGCTTTAATGAATTATGCATTTCGAGGTGCAAAAAGGGATCCTGCAAAGAAAGAGTAGTAATGAATATACCACGCGAGAAGTAATCACGGTCGCGAGGTTTTGTTGTTCTTTTTTGGTTTCCTCCTCATCATCATCATCACTACCACATCTACTCCGAGAGATGCAATCAGTGGGGTTCGGTTCTCTATTTTGCCTCACGCGAGTTCTCATGGGAAACTTTCGAGACGATGGGGGGAGCGAATCTCTACTACAAGAGAAAATGTTCGGGGTTTGCCGAAATCCAGTTTTAATGTAATTCTGAGGAGATCCCTTCCTCCCTCTACCATTCTTTGGGTCTTATGATTGCAAAGTGAACGATTTCTAAGTAGTTTTTCGAAGTAAGTACTTACTGGATTTGTCTGAAGAACATCCTCTTTGATGACAGTTGTGTACCACAAGATCCAAGCACTGTTGTTGATGATGAAGGAAAGGAAGAGATTCTTGTGGATAGTAATACGTGTGCATCTGAGGGCTCTGTCACGTTAAACAGGAAGAAAAAAACTTGGTCCAAATGGGACCCAGTTGGAGATTGTTGATAGTTTTTAGGCTATCTCGTGCCTTACTTGAATGAAAAGAAAATTGCGATGGAAAAGACGAGGGCCACCACTGATACGGAGTAGCCTACGATGTAGATGTTGATAATCCTTTGTCGCAACTGTATTAAAAGTACGGTGTTTGGAAAGGGGGAAAAAAGATTTTTTTTTCTTGTTAGTTATCGCTTTTCTTCGCAAATTCAATTTTTTTCAATTTTGAAACACGTGCCGAGTTCTGCTCTCGAGTTTGTTGAAAATAAATAGAGGGAAAAAAAGTAAGTTGCAGATTGCACGTTGAGCTCTTAAATCTTACGGGGTTTAGGGAGATTGTTTTATATAGAGAAAAAAAAGTAAAAAACCGGATTTTGATAAATTTGGGAAAGAAAAATTATCTCGGAGGAATTCGGGTTTAATTAAGTTGTGGTGAGTCTGGTCTTAATGTAAAAAAAAGCGTTAGGCGCGTGTTTTCTCTGCAGCGAGCTGTGCTCGCGCCTGTTTTTGAGCAAAATCCCATTTTTCGATATTCATTGATTGATCATCCGTGAGCGGTGAGAAGACAGGGGAAGATTTATTACGCGCATAACGCATTCGATTCAGAATACTCGAGTAGCAGTCTAATTTCACTTTTTAATTCTTTTTTTTTGGTAAATTCATCGCTGAATATCTAAATAATAAATAAAATAATCGAATTGTTTCTCTATTGACTTGTTTAAAATTTAAACGTTTAATTTTTCCTACTGCCAAACGGTAATAATAAATAACGGTACAGTAGCTGAATAGAACGTGAAAATATAGTACTATAAAGCTATGAGGATTGATGCTATCGTTCTACCACTTGTCACCATCAAAGAGAAATTTTGCTTCCAGAAAAGAGTAATAAAAAAAATTTACTAAAAAAGTGGGACAGGTGGCGGGCATGAATTAAAGAGTAGGAAGATGAAGTGTTGCTTCCTATTGCTTGTAATTCATCGTTGAACAGGAAAAAGCGAGCAGAATGTAGGGTGCTTGAACTTAAAGGAATTTTATTTTGCGTGAAAAGAATTGTGGCCCCGGTGTGGTGTGCGTAATAACTGTAGTTTTTAACTTGTAGTTGGGTGTTCACCCGAAAGTAATTTGTTACCACAACGAGACCAATGACCTTTTGGTGTTGAAGGCAGGTCAGGAGTATGTAGTTTTAAGTTGTTTTCAAATTTTTGCATATAATGCGTCTACTTGACCTCGCCCTGTCTAAGGTCATCGGTTCATGCTCGGGTGTAATTTCCCCGTTGGATTTAGTTGCACCGACGTCACGCGTGTGCAGGTGTAGTGTGGTAGCCGATAGAAGAGCGGTTTCGGTAATTGGATAATATTTTTCTGGTTTTTGTGCGTGGGGGCGCCGGTGCAATATTGATTTTTGGGGAAGGAGTCGGGTTGTATAATGGTAACTGATATCTTGTTAAAAATTTTTTTTTCTTGGGGAAGTCTCGTTTTTTAATATGGAAAGGTATTTGAAAAGATTTTTTTTCCTTTTTGATATTTGATGACATTTTTCGAAATTGATTTGTTTTCTGTCTCTCTGTCAGTACGTGTTGACGATAAGGACAGAGGAGTGAAAGCGTGGATTTACGCAATTCCCACACATTCAATTCCGAAAAGAATCTTTGACGTTTCTTAAGATCTTTGCGCGGAATGAAAGCTTTTCCCTTTTTTTTGTAGTGCGTTTACTTTGTTCTTTTTTGTGACGTGATTTATCACGGGAGCTGTTGTCCTAGAAAGTGTTCTCTTTCTTTTTTTACTTACCGCTAAATCGTCAGTGTCCACGCACGACGTGTAATTGGACCACGGCGTATCGCTTTCTGGATGACGGAACCACTGACCGTCGTCCATGCATGTTTTGTGGGCGAAACCTACACGGAAAGGAAGATGAAAAGTTTGTATTCGATTATCCGCTGACAAATATTGGAAGTGGGATAAAATCACTTACGGTTTGAATCAAAACCTAAAATAAAACTGGGACATGGGCCGTAAACCACGTGACCTGCTGGCGTTTCGTTCCAACAACTCCAACCATCGAAGACACGAGGGCAGTTGTTGTTTACTTCGTCCGCTGCTCAAAGTCCAATCTCGGTAAATTTATTACGATAGAAGAAATATATCTTACTTGTGGGATAAACATTTCCTTCTGTATAACATTTATTTCTTGCCACTTCGATCATTTCTTCGTCGACGACGTAAAAGAGGGGGGAGTTGACCATGGCGTTATTTCTGAAAGCAAAGGGTAGAAAGAGTGAGAGGTAATCAAGGATGAAACCCTCTAAGCTGCTGCGGTCACATTTGACCAGGGAGATGTTCGGTGAAGGAATTGAATTCCCATCGACCGCATTTTCCTTTTGTAAGCATCTAGGCGCCGGTGGGACGAGATTTATGCCGTGTCAGTTTCATCTCGTGCTCACTCGGGAACTACGAAAAGTTTTTTTAATAAAAGCTGAGGAGAGTGGGTTTAATTTAGTCTAAATTTTCTTTTTTGAGTTTTGTATGTACAAGACGAAAAAAAGAAAAGTTTAATTATGCAGCTGTCTTCGTAGCGGTTTCGCTTTTAGTTTAAACTTACATAGAAAGAGGGTAATATCTAAGAATCGATTACTTTGTACATTTCGCATCTGTACGAGTTGAAAGTCGATTTTTGGGAACTTGAACGACGTCACCGACCGCAGAAGTTCAAGTTTTGTAACTGGGAGATAATGCGGTGGCTGTAAAACGCACCTGATACTAATTTACGCACCATATGCTACCGATGAATTAATCGAAACGAAATCGAATTTTTGTTTCGGCTGCTCCCGTATAACTTTGATCTCGTAAAAACAGAATAGAAAGCGGGCGAGAGAAAAAGAAGGGGGGAGAAAATAAAAAGGTCGTTATCTTAATGTTCCCCGAAACTTTGATCTTCCCGTTCGAGGAAAATTATGTCGGCGGTTGAATTAGATCTCTCTCACACTCTGGTTTTATTGTGTATTAAATTGTGGTTGCACATTTACGACTGCCGTGTGATTGTGCGTCTTAGGATTGGAAGCAATCAACATTTTAGGGTTGACGGGGTCACTCAATTTTATAGTCACTGGTTTCCATTAACTAAATACTCGAGAGACAGAATGAGTTAGGACGACTCTCTCTCTTTCTGTGTAAAGAGATGGTTCTTATTTATAATTCATTTTAACTTCGTTTGCATATTTTGACGTGCTTTGAAATTCGCAAACATGGAGGTAAATAAAATTTGTAGCTTTTATGAAAAATCCTTGTCGGACGTGCTGATGTATAAATAGCGGGAGGTTTTGAATTTTAAAGGAAAAGGAGAAAAGAGGTGAGTATCGATGTACTTCTTTGTATTTAAATTTATCGAACTGATTATTACATGGATAATGGTAGTGGAAAATTTCAAATTAAGTGTGAAGGAACCATTATTGGATTATCTCGAGCTGTGATTTGTGGCGTTAATTCCCGTACATTTGCATTTTGAAGGTTTTAAATAACTGCGTGAGAGGAGATAAAACACTCGCGTTACGTGTCAGTTAATATTTGATGCACGTATTAGCCCCACTCACGCGCGAGTTTTATTTTCACTGAAAGTGTTAAAATTCTTTAAAAAAAAAAAAAAAAGGGGTGAAGTGAAGAAAAAAAATGGGAAAGTTGTTTTTTCTTTCTTTAGTTTCGTTTTTCAACGTGTCAGATTATAAAGACGACAAGATTTGCGTGTCTTTTTCCATTAAGTTTTCCGGAACAAAATTGGTAATAATAAACACGAAAACACTTTTTTGCGTGTTATTTTTAATGCGTAACACCTTTTTCTGACGAGTTGCAAAACAAGAAAAAAAGTGAGTCCAATTAGCGTTTAACATCAACAACAAAAAAATTGTACTTAATTTGCGCGAAAGTAATCAAACAAAGTCAATAAAAAAAAAAAATTAAAAAGTTACGCTGTAATTTCGAACTAATTACTCCTTTTCTTAGTTTAAATCCACTGACTTTTATACACACTCGTAAATTGCTAAAAATAAACATTCAGCTGTGAAAGAAAATAACCACGGAGTTCTGTCTGCGAAATAGTTTACAAGTTGTTGTTATATTGATTTACGTTCGGACGTATGTCGTAACGGCTTAGAATAGAGTTAAAATTCCTTTTTATCCCCTTCGTGTGAGGTTTTGGTGTATTTCCGTTGCCCGTGATACTCGTGTCGATACTCATAAAAATGTTAAGCGGAAGTCGTTGGAAGGAGATTACGATCGTTTTAGGCGCCAAAAAATGCGAAGCTTCACTCAATAAGCGTCATACTCGGATCTAAGTGCGGGAGTAAGCTGCTTTGGAGCACGCGTTGAAAGCGAAAAACAATACGCGAAGAAAAACCCAAAAATGTACACTGTCTTGGAGGAGGTCACGAGGGAAAGGCTGTTTAAAAAATCTGCTTAGTGACTTTCGATCCTATTAAACGCGGCCTCTTGTGTCGGTGACGCGCTAATATCACGTTCCACCCGGCTATTAGCGCAATTTTTGTTTATAACTCGGAATTTTTAGGAGGAGTTGTTTGTTTACGACGTGGTAAGGTCCTATAACGCTCTCCAGGAGGTAATGAAAAATGTTGTAATAAACAAGATTATTACTTCGCAGATACACGTGATATTTTTTTTTATTATTTAATGAATTTCGTGATTAAATTCAGCGGGAAAGAAAGTTTTTCAAGTTTATTTTTTGGAGTGCTACCGTATATTGAAGTAGAGATGGGTTGTAAAATGGGGGCATTAGGGTTCGCTTTTAAAAATCAATTCCTGTTGACTGAAAGTACAACGTTTCCGTTGGTGATATGCAGTTTGGGTGGAAAGTTATCGCGTTGTGCTTAAGTCGTGTGATATTGGATCCCAAGGGGTTCCTTGTACGGCTGGGATCTCGCTCTCTGCTGCCGATGTTCCATCAACAGCGTAGACTTTGCTCTCTCTATTCTAAGCACGCAATTTTGCTCACACGGAAAAGGATTCTGACACAGTGGAGCGGCGCAAAACCATTGCGCATGCTCCGGTGGTTGTCTGTCTGTAGCATCTTTTCCGAAGTTGAAACGTGTGACAGGCGAGAGATTGTAATTTAGAAAATGATACGACGACTGTTTACTAAAGAAAAGACCACGTTTGACTGCGTCACTCATTCGTCACTTGGACTTTTGTTATCTCGACTCGTATTTCAGAGTTTGACTCATCCGCTTTAAAAAAGAATTTTGTTATGTTGAGTAAGTGATAAAAAATGTATGGTGACACGGTAAAGATGTTTGTGTAACACTCTGGACGAGTTTATCGCATGTTGAAAACTGAAGATTTACTCGACACCGTTCGTCGCGGATGACGAAACTTGAGACGTTGAACGCGATGTTTCAATTATGGTGGGAAAGCGAAGGAGATTTCTTTTCGATTGCTTTATTATACGGTTAAAGTAAGGAAATTTTCCAAACAGCCCTATAAACATTTGTTGAACTTTCCCTCGACAAATGAATTTGTAAATCAGTCTGGGTGTGTGTAAACGGAACAGTCTCGTTTTCCTTCTTTGTAGAACAGCAGCGTTCATTATCAGCGTGAGAACGGTAGCAGTTTGCCGTGTCACGAGAGTGGGGTTGACCGAGTGTTAACCGTGATTACAGCTCAAGCCCACCTACTGACTCGTCTTTAATGAAAATCTTACAACGCAGTCTGACGCGCTTCCCCGAACCGCACGTACGCGCGTAGGATGAATTCAAAATTGCTTTAGCATGGATTTAGTCTTTTTTCATATTTTTTTAACTGAAAAAATGTGTTCTAATGCGATCGAAAATGAAGAGGAAGACTTTATAAAGCTGAGAAAGAAGTGTGATAAAAGTGACGGCGTAGCGTTAGTAATTTTCGCGCCGCGGGGAACGCTGGTAGACGAGAAAGGGTCATTGAGAGATCCGTTTGTACAAACGGAAAAAGAAAAGAAAAGAAAGAAAAACCGAACAAAAGTTTCTTTGTGTTAATTCTCACCAGGGAATGTGTTAAAAGTTTGAATTTTTTTTTCTTTTTTTCAGGAAAAACCTTTCCGACTCACCGACGCGCTCAAAAGACACTTCAGTCATCAATCTAAGAAAAGTAGAGCCTTGGAACTTAATTGGCGTCGTTGTCATCTGGGTCGTTATAATGCGCTCTTTGAACGTGATGGGCGAATTTAGTCGCTGTTAAAATTACCCAGGGAATCATGCATGGTTCGAGTTTGCCCGTTAGTTGATCTCACAAACACATCAATCACGGCGCTAGTGAAGCAAATCTTGTTACGACTCGTTTGATGTCAAAATCCATCGGAAACCTTCCCCAAAAACGACGAGGGTATTGCGTAATGCACGTGAGTTGTTATTTAGTAATGATGTCACATGGTTTGCAACCGGAGATGAATACGGTTTTTTCTTCCTTTTCTTTTCAGAATTTTTTTCTCTTTCTCGGAGAACCCCCAAATGCTCTCGCAATTGAAATCGTTGAAAAGCAACGAAATCACTAAAAGTTCTTCACTTTCCATTGTGAACCGCGAAAGGAGAAAAATAAATGAGACTCCGTTAAATCAACACGGATTCTACATCCTATAAAAAATTCACCTATCACCGAGAGGCTAAGTCCGGGCAAATCCGACGGGAGTGACCGTGACACTGACCAGCGAGAAAAAAACCTATCTGCTAAGCCTTTGGATTTTAAGACGCGAAAGTAGGTTTCGACTTTTCTTTTTTCTACCTCTTTTAACACGTTCGATGGAGTAAGAGGTTTTTCTTTTTCTACATGACCGAACAAATCTTTGTTGTTATTTTTTTATTTCTTTATTTCTCGCAGTGTGGTGTTATCTTTAAATTTTTTATCGTCTAAATTTTTTCTAAAATGTCGATAGTTGACGCTCATTGGACGTAATCGATTCTTCCATTAAGGAAACTGCAACGCGTAGAATGTGGACTCGGGCATTGCGAGCGCTCAATCTAATCACTGTGAGTTGAGTGAAGAAGACAGGGATTGCTAGGTTGCTTGCTTGTTTGTTGGAATGGCGCGGACAAATAAAGTAATGAAAGATAACTCCCACGTTCGTTGAGAAAAACAAAACTATTCGATTTGTACTTAACTAAGTCGGGTAAGCCTTTCTCGAAATCGATAAAAACATTAATTAAACAGGATTTGGAGTGTAACTTCAATATTTGCATTAAGAAAGGGAAGGATTGAAAAGAAATTATTTCTCGTCGACCGATCCAATCATGCACGCGCGATGGAGAATTTGTGTTGAGGGCGAAGGTGGCGTTGACGTGAACGGATGAATCGACCGACCCTGTCTCTGTCCCTTTCCACGTGACTGATGGTCATTGCTCAACCCGTGGTGTGTGTGATCGGGGTAGGGGTTGAAACGGCTTCTTCTTGATCCAATCACGCAACCAAAGAAGAAGAAAAAAGATGGGGATATAGAGTGTGAGGGAGATTGCGTGTCGCTGAAAAAGATGATGAGTGGGGTCGGCTGAAATGAATCGGAGATTCTTTAAAAGTCATAACCGATATCTTCGCTTTTACGTTCGGTTGAATCTCGTATTGGAATCCGAGGTGGTTGTATGCGATATGAAAAGGGACGTCACTCGGCATACTTGTTGCTCGGTTTTCTCGATAGCGACGACGCGTTTCACTCGATAATCGATTTTTAATCACGCAAATGCGGGTATGAATAACGTTTAGTTTAAACTGACGGGTTGACTTAGTTTTAAAATAGAATTTGAGTCTCGCATGGTATTCATTTCCTGAGTACTGTGCTCGAGTTGTGAGTGAAGAAAAGAAATTGCGTTTTGTTCCCCCTTAGCGAAACGCGGTTTTCTTTTGTGCTACTAGTTGGGGAAAGTAGAATGAGACTTTTTCAAGAGCTTCTTGCTAGAATGTCCTGCCCAACTTGTTACTGTGTAGATGAAGCTGAATTGAAGAGAGTAAAACCAGTTACTTTATGTCGGTGGCAGGTTGTAGTAAGTGTGTTGTTTTTGTCGGGCTGTGATCGATGAAATTAATTACTGACTATTTGTTTCGTAAAACAATTTCGGAAAGATAAATACGGAATAAAATCTTTTCCCTCGCGTGTCTTTAATCCGAAATCTCGTTTTTTTTTTAAATGTAAGATTGAAAACTCGTATCCTACGGAAAGGACTCGAGAGAAGAGTTTTAGATTGAAAGGAGAGGGAAAAAATCGTTCATTTGCATAATTTAATATGTACTTAAATTTGACGACCAGCCTTGTATGATAAATAGATCAGCAGGATAAGGCGTGGCCGTAGAAGCATGAAAACAAACTTTTTATAGTTAAGTTTGGGTTTACTTTTGCGGTAGTGGTGTGTGTTCTATAATAAAGTAACTTGCCGGTGTGGAGGTAAACAAAAACACAATCTAAAGCCAATCAAACGAAGGGGTCTTGTTAAGTGACAATCTCCAATATTGGCTCTTGTTTTGTTTGCTATTGATCCAGTTATCGTTCCCCGGTGACGTGGAAAGTAAGCGCGACTGGTGAGAGGAAAGGAAAATTATTCATGGCTCATCTCTGTTTTTAAGTATTTATACGAGTGGCTAATGATGGGCAATTTAAACCGACAACAGATCACTCGATTTAAACAAAAAAAATTAACTCATTGACGTGAAACTGCACGTTTGAAAAAAAATCTCATTAGCTGGATGAAAAGATAATTTTACCTATTCCATCGCAAAACTAACTCTCTCGAGTCAAATTAAACTTAATTAACGTCAGGAAAAAAACGGGTTCATCCACGCGGATAAAAATTTCACTGCTGTAAAATGTCACCTAACGCTATCTGATCAAATTTTAACCGCTGCATTTCTAAAATCTTTTTTTCATCTCCCTCTCTCGCTTCTCTGTATTCCTTTTTCTCTCTCGGGTGATGTTCTTTCTTAATCTTTTTCGCTGTCGTGAGAAAGATTGTGCGCTTAAAGTTTGGTTCGTGTGCTGGTGTCGTGTGTTTATTTAAACTCATTACGGGTGAACAAGCATCCCTAAAGCCATACCACTGATTTGGCACCTACAGTAGATGACAAAAAAATCGGGTTAGTTAACCGTGAGTTCTGCTTTGAACGACGTCATAATTAAATACACAAAAACAAACGCCCACGAAATTAAAAAATTTCCCGTGCAGACTTTCGCCGGTGGCTTCTCCGTCACCGACAGTCGTTTGGCTGTCAAGCTGTCTTTCGGGCGGAGTTTTTGATTTCTTATCTTCCGTTAAATTGATTGTATTTTTTTCTTTTTCGTACCTTCTTCGTTTTCTCTTCTTCCGTTTTTCAAATAACATTTTTCGCAATTTTCTATCTACAGGCGAACAGACTGCGATGTTTCGCTTTTCTTCTCCCCGGGTCGGGGTCGTTACATTAGCGCTATATTTTTCTTTTTCGAGGTTTTATCTACCATTTGGCGACATAGTCTCGATGTATAGATTGTTATTACATAGCGTTTTCTTCTTCTTTTTTGTTGTACCAAAATATATTTACTCGTCTGTTACGTGAATCTTTCCCCTGAGGATTTAATTTGAAGCTCGGAGTGAGTTAAAACGTAGCGAAATCCTTTGGTTGATGAGTACAATAAAAGCCACACTTGATTACGCGTTGATGTATGGTTGAATGGAATCAGAGATGGCGCGAGGGCAACATTCGTAAAGGGCAATTTTGTTACACTAAGTTTAGTGGGATAATGAAATGCGTCGCTTATTACGACGGTAGAAACGAATGACCGTGCGGATTATTCGCGATGAAATAGAGTCAA
>JAQIWS010001057.1:0-13657 GCA_034696085.1 Stigmatogaster subterranea | reverse complement strand
TGATTGTTGTAAGAAACCCGTCTTTTTAGAGTGTTTGGAGGTTGGCGATGTTAGGATGTTCTCAAGTTAAACAATTTTTTTTAGAATCCTCTTTTTTAGTTAATTCTTCCTGGACTATGGCCTTGGCATTAACGTTTTTGTGTCAATGTCGTTTTCGGGTGTATTTTAAATTACACGATAATTTTTGGATTATTGTCTTGTTTTATTTGTGGCGAAACTTTTCAGAGAAATGAAACAAGTGAAACTTGCGGTAAGGGTGCAGACTGACAGCCACCAAAAGATTTTTCAATTTCCTGAGCTAATTTATCAATCTCAATGTGCTGATTCTGAATCTGCAAACGGTTTTTGGCGCATTTGAAAATTTACCCCAGTTTCGTCTTTGGTTCGTTATTTTTAATCATAGCCTGCGGACTGACATCAGTGTTAGGTTGTCTAAGTTGGGCAGTCTAAAATCAGGCGGCCTAATACTTACTCCAGTGCCAAACACTTTGCAGTGGTTGGTTACTTTCAAGCAGCTACACACTTTGCTATTTGAAGCTACAAATTGGAAAATTCAAGTCCTTGGTTAAAAATTTCGTACTTGAATTAACCAATTTATACTTGAATTAATTTTGTAAAATTAATGACGTAATTTTTAGAACTCATCATTATTATTGTAAAATTCGACAATTTCTGAATGTTGTCACCCTCGTGAAATATGTTTCTTGGTTAACGGATTTTTCTTCGGCTTAAAATTCAAGAATCATACCATCAATGACACCTGAAGCCTATGTGTTGTTTGTGGCGGAAATATTTGTTAATTTTTTACACATTTTAAAAATTTATAATTTGAACACTGTATGGTATTTTAAAATTAAAATGGAAATACACTGCGAAAAAATTTTGAAATCAATTTAAATTTTTGAGGCAGTGAATTTATTTATTAACATTGTTTTTTAAAGAATTTATTTTATTTTTGCCTAAAACACGGCATTAAGAATTTAAAAAGGAATTTTAATTTTCAAGTAACATCGTTTCATAATTTTCAACATCTATGATGGTTTAAACTTACGACAATTCGATTTTTCAACGATTTTGGCGACTAAGCCTCCCAATTTCTCGTTAGATTTATAACCTCGTCCATCTGTTTCTATGCTGTGTTTTTATGTTAAGCAGTGTTTTTTTTCTAGTGTACATTAAATTATTTGTTGAATTTAAACTTTTAACATTTATCATTACGGTATCAATTTTAATTTTTGCAAAAGTTGAGTATTTCAGCGATAGGTATTACGCTTTCTATTTTTACAACAAGTTAAAAATATTTAGAATTTAACCAACAATTGTAAATTAAGAGATTTAAGTTTCTAAATTTTCTGTTGTAACTAAGGGGCGATATTTAATATAATAATTTACAATTTATAGTCTCTAACTGAAACCTTACTACTCCGTATAAAATTGTTTAAAATGTTTTGTGACTGGTTAACATTGTAAAAATTAATGATGTAATACATTAAAATGTTTCACTTGCGTTTTTCTCATTACGGTTATGCAAGTGTTATATTTTGTGTTAATGTTGTTACTATAATTTGTTTCGTAACTAGTTATTTTACATCGTGCCGGTGCCACTGCAAAACGTTATAAATGTTTTAAATTTTTAAACTTAAGTTTTGTTAAAATTTTTAAATTAAATGATTAAAAAGTGTGTAAAAATGTTATTTGCGCAGATTGTGGTGCATTGAAAATTTAGGAAAAATGTTGAATTTGGTGATTTTGCTGCTCCCAATTTTCTTATTTCAATTTCCGTATGTTTTATAACTTGACTCGTGAAAATTAAAACTGTAGTAATATGGTCAATAGTCTAGAATATATTATCAACTGGTCATCGATCAGCGAATTTTCTTTCTCTTAATCCTCCTAATTACAACGGTAACGTTTTTGAAAAAAGGTTAATTGCTTAAGAAAGTATTTTTAATCTCGTTAATCTTTTTTGATTCGGTTTAAAAATGCGATTTGATTGTACTGAGCTTGCTACTCTTAGTCTTGTGGTACAAAGTTTTCGCTGTCGTTCAGTTTAGTTAAAAATTAACTGTTGAATGCGCAATTTCTACTGCATTTTTGAAATTTTGTTACCATACTTATTTACTGCGTCTTCAGTACTTATAAGTGTTTCGCTTTATTGGGAAATTTTATTACCGAGTAGTTGCGATGAAGATTTTTTTACTAGAATACAAAATTTACTGTGTTTGCAGAGTCATTCCGTAACTAGATCAATGCCTTTTAACGTTTTGCATGTATGTAATACCGCAACTACCAGTTATTTTGTATTGGTGATTAACAAAGTATTTTCGTGTATTATGTTTTGTGCAGTACAACAAACCCAAATTTTAATTCTAGTTGTTTTCGTGAACACTCTGTAACACCGATGTGTTGTTGGTTTCGTATGGTTCATTTCGCAATTAAAATTTCACATTCTCTAACAGAAATTTCTCCGAAAAATTAACGTAAGCTCTAACTTAGAAAAATTAATGAAATTGTGTTTAGCTTTTTGGTACTGTATTTTAAAGCGATATTTATTATTACACAGTAAAATTTAATCTTTTCTGTTTTAATTTTAATTTGAAATTTAGTTAAAGTACATTATTTAAAAATTGCAGTAGATAGTATTCTTTAGCAAAGAAATTTCTTACTTCATATTGCATAAATACATAATGACTGAATTTGTGAATATTTTCTTTTTGCGATTTTAAGGATTGCAGATGAGATTGTTTGTGAAACACGTTTGCAGAATTTTCGTATTTTTACGGTACGGTAGTAGTATTATTATTTGAGTATTAAAAACATGTTCAGTGATTTCTTTTGAATTAAATTTTACTAATTCGTTACAAAACTCGTAACTGACTTCAAAAATTGAGCGTTTCAAAATTTTATTTGAACGCAGGTAGCTACTGGAAGTCATGTGTTTGCGTAGTAAATTTGTAAAATACTATGGTCTATTGTACTGTACTAATACCATTTGCTGGCATGTTGTCAATGGGTGGTAATTTGATATTACTTAAGAATTTATATATTCTGCAACTTAAGTGATCCAATTTTAAAACATATTGTGAAAAGTTTGTAACATGTTTCAATATTTATTTAATCATGAATTTGTAAAATTTGTACTGTAGTGTCATTGTATTCATTTTAATATACTGTATAAGAAATTTACACTTATGTTATAACCCAATTTATATTTATTTAATTTGAGTGATACCTTTGTAAATTTGTAATTATTTTTAAATTGTGCCTGTTCTGCCTGATAGTTGTGAACGAGAGGTAAGATGGCGGTTGCTAAGAATTATTTTAGTTATATGAATGTTCATGACTTTATGAGTAATTTATTTACGGTACCGGTATTTAATTGTATTGATACTGTACCACAAATTAAAAAAATTGAAAACTCCGTAAAAGTTATGTGCACGATTTGTATGAAAGTGGATAAAGTACTTTACAGTTAATGTTATTCGTAAATGTTTTCGTTAATGTTTACAATAGACAAATTTTAGGAAATTGTTTTGAGCTTGTTAAGACTTTTTTATTGATTAAATTGTTAGTGCTCAATTTTACCGCCAGAGCGTGGCGTTATGACGTTGTAACCGACACTTCAAACCACAGTACACCGTTCTTAGAGGAACTTTTATGCTTTCCCCGCTGCGATACGAGGAATCTGGATAGTATTATATTTATCCGTTGGGATTATTTCATTGTAACGCGATTTATTTGCGTTTATTTGTGTCACTTGAATTTCTCCATATCTTGGTGATATAGATTTGTTTATTTTCTGCATATTTTATCTGGTGTAACGCTATGAATATTACGTCGTAATTATGTGGGAAATTACCAAATTTCAACATCTTCGAAGATAGTTGATATTTGCAATTTGTAAAATTTCAACACAGAACTTGTCAAAAAGATATTTTATAAAATTTATTAGGAAATTCTATTGCCTTAGAGTGTTATTTTACTGTACTTGAACTTGAACGATATTTAAAATTTAAGTAATTTTTTCCTTATAAAATGATGTAAATCACCGAAACAATCGTAATTTCGTGTCTGGGTGTTTTTCGTATTTCAATGTCACCACAATTTTAATATTTTAATATTCGTTAAGTTTGTACTTATATTTGAAATTTGGGATTAGATGAGGTTTGATGGTTATTATGTTAAAATGTTATTTCTCACTATTTATATTTGTCTATTTTTACACAAAACAATTATGTACTGTAAAATACCACAAATTTAATAATTGCAATGGAACGTTGCATTACCGAACTTAGTTATCTCCAAAAATAAGTATATTTAGTTATCTTCAAATGTATTAGTGAATAATACTTGCTTTACTTTTAGTTAATGAAATGTGGTTACGTTGTCAATACGCTGTTAGTTGCTTGTTACTTGTCAGAGCGCTTGTATTGGAATTTGTAAAAATGAGCGTTGTGCAAATATTACTTTGTACCCCCAAAATACAAGCAAGTTATTTTATTCGAATTAAGAACAAAAATGATTTATTTTGTTGAAATTTTAATTTAATGTTATACGGGATAATGTTATCTACGCCTATTTTGCTTTTTTGCTCTGTCGTCTACAGTTTCATGTTGTTCACGAACTTTTTTACATTTCAATACAGTACAGTAATTAGTACATTTTTTGGTTAAGGCGTGTTCTCGAAATTTTCTTGTTCATAATTTGTGTACAAAATAGTCATGTTTTAACTGTCTTTGGAGTTATTTCAAAGTTGATTAATTTCATACAAAAACGTTGTTAGAATTTTATATAGTATAATGTTTGATTTGCGATAGTTAATCTTAAAACGAGTGTTCTTGTATTTCCAACAAACATTTTGACTTTCTACATATTGTTTGTAAATTTGCACCACAGGCAGTTACTTTCAAGTGTTGTTGTAGTTGTTTCTTGATTCTAAATATATTAGTGGAAAATATTTGGGCGAATCTCTAATCAATGTAATTAAATTGTTAGCAACCACTTTTTACTGTTTGAATTTCGGGCGAAGTAAACAAAATACAGAATTGATATAAATGTCTGAAAAAAGCATTGCTAATTTTTTATACTACCGTACTTGTCGTGTTGAATTTGAGTGAGATTTGTAATTTTTTTACATTTTAGATTCGTTAATATTTTTTGCTTTAATTTTAAGTTAAAGCGCATTGTTTTAAAATTATATTAGGCAATACTCTTTAGCGTAAAAATTTTGTGAAATGTGTTAAAAATTTCTCTTAACGTGAGTTGTTGTTAAAAAAAAAACATTATTTAAAAATTTTGTACAGGTGTTAGCATCTTGTTTCGTCGCTTAGTTATTATGACGTATTTCATTAAAGTGTAATGAGTATTTGTGGTAACTAAAATTAGGATTTAATGACGTTCTTTATGCCGGAAAAAACTGTTTATTTTTTAACTAGAGTTTTTTTTTTTACCCATCTCAGTTTTATAGTGAATTAAATTTAGTCACAAATTCGTTGATGAATTTGTCTCTCACACTTTCTAATTGAAAGATTTATTTATTGAGTCATCCATTTTTTGACTTCGTGAATTTTTATACTTTTAAAATAATAACAATTTTTTCTGTAATTATGTCTGTTCGTTGGATAATTTTTCTCAGGGGATGCTTGCAATTTCAAACTACATGTCACGTTACACAAAATATTTACTTTTATTTGTTTATACATTACATTTGTTACTTAGTGCGTTATTTATTTATTCAAATATGTATTTTTTTAAAAGATGTACTGTAAATGGCAACATTCACCGTATCAATGAGATTTTTATGGTTGCACAACTCAAAACAAAAAATTAATGATCTGAATGTGTCAGATATATTGTAGAGTATTCTTTAAAAAAATTTGTTGTCACTTTAATTTCTCAACTGTATAACTCTTTTATTACTTAGAATTTTATATAATATTATTAAACTTAATTTGCACATTCGGAATTTTTTCAAATTTAGTATTGCTTGAATTGTAAAAGTTTTTGCGCTGCGAATATTTATTAGTTGTGTACACTAGATGAAATATAATTGATGGTTTTTTGTTTTGTCATTTTTGTGATGCGTTTGCATTTCGAACAGTTTTAATCAATTTATTATACGTATTTGCGTTTAACATCTTTTTTTTTCAAGTTCACGTAATTTTTCTGTTTTAAAGAAATTTACTGGAGTTGTAAATCAAATGTTGTTTTCGTTTTGTCAATTACAGTAATGCGTATTAACATTGTATGCATGAATAGTGTTGTTGAGATTTGAACATCCTATTTGCTATTTAGTTAAAAATTGTGGAGATTTGAGACAAGACTTATTGAACTGTAGCATTTAAGTCTTCTTAAAAATTACGGAGTAGATTTTTCTAACATAGTTACCTGTTTATACTACAATTCTTTACAAATCCAAAGAAAAAGATATTCTATTACAATTTGTTAACTTGCAAAAAAGTTACTTGCTGAATTTGTATGATCTGCTCTGCCTGATTGTTGTTGACCAGATGAGATAACCGTTGGTGTGCGATTTTGCAATTACTGAATTTTTTAGAAAAATTTGATTCTCTTGGCATTGATATGCAAATATTCAATTTTAAGGCAATATTATGAAAAGTTTGTAACGAATTCGAATTTTTATTTAATTGCGAATTTATAACTTGGAATTTGTATCTTTTACTTTTAATGACATTGTGTTCATTTTCATATTCATGACATTTACGCTTACACCGTAATTCACCCAATTTTTATGTTTGATCTATTGTAATTTTCAATTTATTTGATTAGTAATATTGTTATTAAATTATTAGTGACGGAAAACGGGATTGTTTTGAAGAATTCAGAACTTTTTTACTTTATAGCTAATGAGCTAGAGGTTTTTAATGTTTATAAATAGAAAATTGTTAGGAAAATGTTTTTAGCTTACTACTATTTTTCGTAGTTAAATAAGAATGCGATTTGATTGCTTTGAGCAAACTTTTCACTACCGATAAGTTAGTGAAAAATTAGCTCGTGAATTTGCCTGCAATTAACCAGTATGGCGGTGTCTACATAAAAATTTTCAATATATTCATTTGCACTTGTTTAATATCGAAATGTGCTACGTTGAAATCTACGTCTGTAATTAGGCTGCAGTTTATATAAATTTTACAAAATTTTGTGTCTGCTCCATTTTGGAAAATACGATAGCGGTATTTAAAAAAAATTTACTCCAAACGTATTTTGGAAATAATTTTCTTCCTGTTCAGATTCAGAATATTTTACATTTCTTAAATGTAATACAGTAGGTGAGTAGGATGTATTCAATTTACTTACTACTTCATTGTAGATAATTTATATTAAATTTTTATAAATTTAAGTTACTGCTAACATACAGAATTCACTTCTGAAATTTTTTTTTTTTTTTCAGAAATTTTGGAGAGAAAAAAAGTGATTACAATTCGTATTTTTTAGCGTTATCGGCTATACCGCGGTTTTAGTCATGTTGGGGGACATGACTAGATTCGCGGTATATCCGAATCGCTCAAAAACAGGGCGTGTTACTGAACTGGGTTTTACTGAATTGGAGAAAGGAATTATATTATATGCTCTGTTAAATTGTAAATTCCAAATTTTGGTTGAAAATTTAGCAATTGAATTTGTACGATTCCAAAATCGCTGTATTATTGGTGCAAACTAAATCTGGTAACGCAAACATACAAATTTTCTCAGATATTTATTTTTCTGGATTGATTGTTTTTCTTAACGGCATTAGCTTAAAAACTGTAAAACTCGTTTACGCAGATTATTGTCTATGTGAAAATTTAGAAAATGTTGAATTTCCTGTTCAGCGATTATATTTTTATTCATTTTTTGAATAAAAATAATAATTTTTTGATTTGTTGACGTGAACTTGTAAATCCTAAAAGTGCAGCAATTTTGGTTAAAGAACTGCGAATTTTCTTTCTCTTAACCACAACAGTTATTGGTTTCATTTCCAATCGTTGATATTTTTATTACTAGAAAATTCATTTAATTTGTTGCTAAGTGCGTAATTTATTTATTTATTTATTTTTAAAGATGTTCAGTAGATGCTAATACTCACCGTGAAATGCAGTGCTGAGCGTATACAGTACGTACAACTCAAAACAAGAATTTTTATTCATTTATTGAACCTTGTATTTTTTGACTCTTTAAATCTGAAGAAAGTTGATATCGGTAATGTTTCTTGTAACGGTGTCTACTTACTTGGTAAATTTTCTCACTGGATCTGAAATTTGTTAAATTGCAACAAAGTTATTTGCTGAATTTGTAAATATGGCATTTGTTAAGTTATACTGAAAACAATTTTAAACTTCACAATTTTACCTAAACTTTTAGTCGTAGTTGCGATATTTAAAGCACTGTTCCTTCAATTTTGTTTATTTATTATGTTTTCGGAATTTGCCGCAATAAATTTGTAAATCGGACAAATATTTATGTTTGTTAGTTCTCGGTAAATTTTTTAAACGAGTTATAACGTAGCGTATTTAACGTATTGTCTTTAATTTGGCTTGTATAAATTTCAACCAGTGTAATTTTTGCTTGAATTCATACCTTACCTACTGAAATTACATTTCAGAAATAATTGATTTTTCTTTTGAATTCCACGCAGAATTTATTACATATGAAATTTTAGAAAAATGTTTTTAGCTTTTTGGTGTTTTTTGGGTGTGTTTCTGTTATGACATTTTTTTTTTGGAGAAGGGATAAAATAAAAGGATTAGTGACAACAATTTTGCACGTTTCTCTACCCTTTAATTTATTTGGTAGTTGATTAATTTCAGTCTAAAAACTATCCGAATGTTGTAATAACCCGTAGTTGTTGCGCGAAATTTCTGAATGATTTGTGTTTTGAACAAATCTCTAGAGTTTAGACTTTGTGTAGGTTGCTTTTATTTCGTGTAAATTTCATTACTTATTGCCACAATTACAAACAACATGCTTAAATGTTAGTTGAACTTTTTGCGCTATTTTTAATTCTTCATTCAGTTCAACTCACAAATTGGTTTTATTGTAATTAGTCTTTGTGCTGCTGTTATTACTTTCAACCCCTTAAATAGCGTCTTTTTTCTACAGTATAAAAAAGAAATTTACTGAAATGTAAATCTGGGATTTATTTGTTGTTTTCTTATTATCAATTATACTAATGCGTATTAACATTGTATATGTGTAAATAAAGTGTTGTTGTTGTTGAGATTTGAATACCCCATTTGCTATTTTGTTTAACATTATGGAGGTTGAGACTTTAGACTTATTTAACTGTTATCCCTTTATCCCTCCGTTCACTACTGTTAAGAAATTACATTTTTCTAACATAAAGGTTTTTATCAGTTTATATTACAATTTTTTATAAATCTAAAGAAGAAGATATTCGATTATAATTTGTTAAATTGCAAAAAAGGTACTTTCTAAATTTATCTGATCTGCTCTGCCTGATTATTGTTGACCAAATAAGATAACCGTGGGTGTGTCGCTTTATTTCTAATTAGAGAAATTTGATCCTCTTGGCGTTGATATGCAAATATTAAATTTTCAGGCAATACAGTATTGTGAAAAGTTTGTAACGAATTTGAATTTTTATTTAATTGCGAATTTATAACTTGGAATTTGAATTTTCTACCGTTAGTGACACTGTGTTCATTGTAATATACACGACATTTATGCTAACAACACAAATTTAAAATTTACATAAATAAACATTTTTATTGCAATCAGAATGATAACTGTGAAGTCTGATTGTAACTTAAATGTTTATTTTCCAGATTCTAATTGTAAAAGACGATTTTATGTAATTAACGAATTCCCCACTGGACGACTCCACCGTCAATCGACGGTGTCGCCGCCCTGAATAGCGGAAGGTAAAGCTCGCCGATTTACTTTTCAGGATTAAGACCCTAATGTCCTTACTCCCTGCTGTACAAATTTTTAATCTGTGACAAAAACCATAATTTTATTACGGAGTAATACTTTAGTTATCTACTGAATAAGTTGAATTTTGGTTGAATTTCTTTTTAAATACAGGTGAATTTCAAAGATAAAACTGAAATTTAAATCAGGCTTAACTTTCGAACATTCGATTTAAAACTTGTCTTTAAATTTTGTGTCGCGTTTGATTGTCTACAAAAGTAAGTGTATGTATATAGCCTTAAAATGTGGTAGTGAAAAAGATTTGCTTGAGATGAAATTTCGTTGCCTTTACTCTTTTAGTTGTTTTTACTTGTCAGTGGGTTTATACTGGAATTTTTTAAGATGAACGTTTTTATAATTTACTAAATTGTACCCATAAAATAACCGCTGAAATAAGTTATTTTTATTCGACTTAAAAACAAAGTGTATTTATTGTGTTGAAATTTTAATTTAATTTCTCTTAATGTTATCCACGCCTGTTTGCATATGACCATGTGATTTTTTACAATTTTTTCGTAGAATGAGGGAAGCAAGTTGGTGATGATAATGTTGCAGTAGTAATTTAGATATTTGCTGTTCAACAGCGATTTTACAATTTAGTTTTTAGTTTGCAAATTGAAGAATTTTAAGATTATCAAATTAGAGTAGTTGAATTCTGAATTCTCTTTCCTAAATTTTGCTCAAACCCGTGTAAGAGATATGCAAAACATATTTGTAATCCACAAAAACATTTAATTTGTTAGAAAATTTAGTAATTCAAGCATACAATGTGATTAATATTACTTTTTTGCAAGAGTAGAATGAATCATATGACTTACTGCGTTACTTGCTATCGTATTATGAATTTTGACTTTCGTTTTTAGCAACAGTGTATGTTGAGACAATTTCACTGTGTAAATTAACGTCGTCTGCATCAGTGTTAAAATATTAGTAAAAATATTTTGTCGTTGACAATTTGTGGCATCGTAAAATATAACGTGCACACAATTTAATGCCAAAAAATTTCTGATATTAAATAAACTACAATTGGTACTGCAGACTTTTTGTTATTCATTTGATTCAAGTTAAAAAGTCGATTTCTTTTAGCAATTTATTAAGATTTTCGGCCGTGTTTTGTTTTGATTGCCTGTTCAGGCAATTTTCTTACGACTAATTGTCCTTTTCCCAATTTAACTCACCAGCTCTGTGGTAACAACTTGAACCACCTGATTTTTAACTCTTTCAACGATCTCAATACTTCTTCAGTACTACCAGCCTGAAGTAAAAGTAAATATGTATCGTTCATAAAACGACCAAACTTAGGTCATGTGATGGCCGTAACGAAAATACCGACGATAAATATGAGTAATAAAATTGTTAATTACAAAGTACTGAGTCAAGCAAATGCGTTCAACAAAGTTCATAATGTCTAAAAATGTTTCAAAAAGTATGTTGCTAATTTTTCAACAGTGTATTGGTTTGTTACTCTGTTTATTTACTTGCGGATTACTCCGTATTTGGAAATACTGTACCTCTCTGTTATTGCATTGTTGTTTTACTCACCGCTTATTCTAGAAGTGGAATGATTTCATTAGAAATTTTGACTAATTTTTAATTTTGAAGTTTGAATTCTGTCTTCGTTCTCGAAACATTTAAATTCGAATTTTAAAATTTGTCTTTTATAAATTTAAAAACTTTATACTTACTCTTTGAAATGTTGTGAATTTATGCTTTACCTACTTAAAATTTGTCGGATTGAAACGTAGTATTAACATTTAGTATTTTTTACGCTTAGTAGAGCGCACCTTGATATATTGAATTGTGTTATTAAGCATTCGAAGTACCGTAAAAAATTTTTGACTATTGTGTTGAATTATATTTCTTACTAGTTATTACTGTACATGTTTTAGTTTGACACCCACAGAGATTGGTCACCTGTTCCTTATTCCTTGATACCAAAACCGTTGGTGTTTTCCGTTAACTCTTGTATACGTGAATTTTTTGAACCTTCAATTTATCCATAACTTAATTTCTATTTTGGGGTACTGAAAACACTGTTTTTAAATTATCAATGACTTTCAGCGCCGTTGAAATGATGTTTAATTTTCCAATTTAAGTCAATGCAGAAAATATATTTTCTCCGAAAAATACATTTTTTTCGCAGAAATTATAGATTTCTACGAAAATAGAATTTTTTCTCATCTTTCAAAATGCTTTAAATGAATGTTTTGTGCTGAATACGTACTTATGATTTTGAGTAATGTCATTCAAAGAAATGGTAAAATAAATTCTAAAATTTTATTTTAAGTGCATTTTTCTGTATGCTGATTGTTCTTGTGATATCGTTAGAAAAATATTTGTTATTAACGAGATTTTAAATTTTTCTAACTAATATTTACTACTGTTGATTTCACCGTAACTCACACGAGTATATCCTTGCAAACCAAATTATTTTCTCAGAGTTGTGTTAAAACATGTAGATCTGGAAATCATATTTTACAATGACATACGTTGAAAAATTGAGGTTCAGACTTTAGAAACATTTTAATTATCATTAAATAGCCATTTTCTTCTTTAGTTAGGCTGAGTTCAAATACTGCCATTGTGGATTAAAATTAAAACCAAAAAGAAAAATCAGGAATAAGTTTTGTTTGCTTTACCGTACTGTCAGTCATAACGACATACCTGTTGGATCTAAAAATTTGTGAGTGAAATTTTTACTTACTGCCATATGCGGCTATGACATATTACTGTCTCATTATTTATTTAACCGTTTGGTATTTACAGTTTACATTTTTATCTGAAATTTAAATTTAATTTCATTTTCATTATTTGTGTCAACTGTAAATTAAGAGATTTAAGTTTTTAAATTTTCTGTTCTACCTGAGAGGCGCTATTTAATACCATAATTTACCATTTATTGCCACTAATTGAAACCATATCATAAAATGTGGCAACTTTTAATGATTTTAATAGTGTCTTTCATTACACATATAACATTTACTCCGTAATTGATAGAATTGATGGAATATTCTTTAAGCCAAAATTTTCTCTTCAAATGAAAATTTCTTAAAAAATTTGGCAGCTGACTTAAAAACAAGATAATAATGTTTTACCTCGACTGTCTAATTTCAAGGAATTGTTTGCGAGTTTTATTTTTCAAGAAATATGAAGTTATCAGTTTGGTTTTAAATAAATTGTAACACAGATTAATCTAATTTAGAACCCGTGTTAGCTTTTTTCCGTTAATTTCGAAAATTGGTTGGTTGCTTTACAGTTGCATTTGATACGGTAACTTTTCGTTTAAAGCATTAACGATGCTATAATTTGTTTTTTAACCTTTATTAATTCTATTACTTTTTTCCAGACATATTTGTAATCCATTAAAAAATGAATTTATTTTTTTAAATTTAAAAATTCACGCGTGGATTGTGAATTTTAAGAGATGGAAAAAGTATTGTTTTATTTTAAATTTTTACAACAGAGCGAAAATCCGCGCATTTCTGCACGCTCAAATATTCGAATAGAAGATGTGAGAAGTGAGTTCTAAGATGGAAAGAACAAGTTAGTTCTCTCCTATGAATTCTTTTCCGCATGTACTGTACCTTCACACCCGAATTAACTGACGAATGTGAGTTTTTGAATTCGAAAAGTGACCGCTTTTATTCGGACCAAGCTTGCATCACTCGCTCGATTACAAGTATCCACAAAAAGCAAACAGATTTAACCCTTTTAGAGCCAACTACGT
>JAQIWS010001056.1:0-13660 GCA_034696085.1 Stigmatogaster subterranea | reverse complement strand
TGTACTAACCACTGAATAATTAGTCTCGTTAAATAATCCTTTGGCAAAAACAGAAATCACAAATAAATTAATAAGAAAAGATATAAACAAGGAAAATCCAGTTTCGACTAGATTATAAAAATTTGCTTCACGAATTTTTCCAGGTCGTGATCGATCGATCTGACGTTCCTAATTAAAAAACATTATTCAGGTTGCGAGCTTGAAAATAACTAGAAATTCCCATACGTACTAAAACTAAGGATGAATGAAGATATAAATTGTGCGGCATAATACATGCACCAACTATGCCAATTCCTTGCAACCAAGCAGTGTATGTGTCGCAGTCTTTACAGCTGGGAATTATTGTTCCTTTTATAACTGAAACTTGGTCTGGTTGGGCTATAACATACTGAAAAGGCAAACAAAGTAATTAAATGAGTTTTCTGAATTCACTATCAGTAATTGTTTGTTTTTATACATTACTTCGTAACCAAATGTACCGGCCATAACTGCAATGAGAAATGCAAAAAATATTTCGAGACGACGCAATCCATAATTTTCTAGTAATAGGAACGTGAATGTGTCTGCGAGGGTAATGAGAACTCCTCCCCAAACTGGAATTCTTAAAAGAGAAACAAAAAAAATTAAAATAAGGCGCGGTATTTAGATAAAGTAAATATACGTAGTATAAAAAGATTTGATTCCTATTCCTAGAATTTATATTTTAGAATAGAAAATTAATGTAAATAATATTAATGCTTAGAGCTTACGCTTTACTGGAAAGAATGTAAAATGCTATTGATGTTCCAATAACTTCTTGAATGTCAGAACCAATAATTGCTATTTCCATCATCAGCCATAATAAAATGCGTGGAATTCGCGGATAAATTTCGTAACATAACGTAGACATTTGATATCCCGTAACAACTCCAATTCGAGAGGCAATGCGTTGAGTTAGTAAACCCAATACTGTTGACCACAAAAGAACCCATAACAACTAAAAAAATTACATCAAAATTTAATATTAAAACAACAACGTTCTCGCTTGTTCGTGAATAATTTATACTTTGTATTCAAAAGCAGTTCCCGTTTGTAAATCAGCTTCAATGTTGCCTGGATCTAAATATGCAATGCTAACTAAGAAACCAGGCCCAACAAATGAGAATAAGTTTCGAAAACTGAATCTGAAAGTCTAATCAAAAATAAATTTTACAACTCATTCGGGAATAACTTTCACTTTCCTTACTGAGTCATCTTCTCGCGACGCTGGCAATGACTCTGACTCTGAGTCTATCCGCTGAATAGAAGTTCTTTGCTTGTTCAAAAGCGGTTGGTTTTCCTCGTCTGTTGTTGCCATTTCAAATTGTCAACATGTGTCTTGTCCTTATTCTGTTTGCTTATATCTGAGATCACTCCCTATCAAAAACAATGGCTGATGTTAATTTAGTATTACATCGATCAATTCAACTGAATCAAGGCGTTACCTTTACAAAATGAAGAGATTTGCCGCTTCGCTTCGCACATTTGATTACTTTGTGGTTAGCTTCCAAGAAAAAAACGTGGCGGAAACACGTGTCGTTAACTTTCCTATCACGAGGTTGTTAATCAGTTGACTAGTTTCCCACGATTTTCATTGGGAATTACCAAAACAAGGCCACCAGATAACCGATAAAATTTCCCTGATTAAACACGCCGCCAACGCCTCCAAGACCTGCAAGTTTCGTTTTGGTTTTTGTTATCGTTTAGCATGATGGTGTCGTCTAAATTTATATACTCACGTTAAATAAACGACGGTAATTATCAAATTCCACGAATTAAGGCTGTGGTTTATCATTGTAAAGTAAAAATATCATCGTGAGATATACATGTGTACAAATATTTACTGTAAAGAGATCTTTAAACTCAGAGTTTAAAAACATTCAAAGTTTTCTATGGTGTGATTTATAAATGGTGGTTGCGCTTTATTACGCAAAACGGCAACGAAAATTTTAAAGCAATAATATTTAGCGTTCGAGTTGTTTTCTGTCGTGAAGTTAGTGTTTTATTTACCGTTTCAGAGAAAATGAAACCTTATCACTGAGTCCAAAGGCGAAAATAAACTTCGTGCTGTTTTTCGTATCGCACTTTCGAGTTTCGTGTCGTTGCCACGTTGGTTGGAAGCCAGCTGGTGAGCTGAGAGCAATGTTTGGCAAACAGTTTAAAGTGCGACAAGAACATTTACGAGCGGTAACTTAAAATAACTACAAATCAATAATGTCTTCGGGAATAATATGGAAGCTAATGCACCCTAGGCGAAGAAGCATAGTAATTCGTGGACTGCTAGTCATATTTGGACTGTTATTTCTTTTTGTGTGGTTAAAATTATACAGCGACAATACGCAAGATTATAACTACAACAGAAAACCTGATGAAGATGTAATAAATATAAATGATAACGTGATTGCTACAAAACAGATTATTGAAGAAGTAAATGCCGATATTCGAGAAAATGAAATCGCAGCAGCAATCGCTCAACCTGAAATTGCGATTCCTAGTGAGAAGACAGGAGCGGATGAAGTGCCACTTAAATATCATCAAAAATTCATTCACACAATCAAATCATCGTCCAAAATAGAGCCGAAAACAACAGAAGAACAATTGCTAGACGAAAAAATAGAAGCTATGAATAAAAAAATTGTACCTGGGTTGGGTGAAAATGGCGAGAGTGTAACACTTACTGGTGCAGAAGACGTTTTAGGAGAAACTTTAATGAAGAAAGAAGCTTTTAATATTATTGTCAGTGATAAAATTTCATATACAAGATCTATACCTGATAACAGGAATAACCAGTTAGTTCAATTTCTTATTAAGTTTGTTTATTTTTATTTTTGAATACACAATTTATTAATGAACATTAATTTCAAACAGATGCAAAACTATTCGTTATCCTCATAATCTTCCCAATGCAAGTGTGATCATTATCTTCAATAATGAAGCATGGTCGCCTCTTTTACGAACGATTTATAGCGTTATAAATCGAACACCTGCACACTTATTGCACGAAATTATTCTTATGGATGACTTTAGTGACAGAGGTAAATTTTAAATAAAGTTGTTTAATGTCTTGTATATTTAACCAACAAATTTTGTTACAGTTGAAATGAAAGCGCAGTTAGCTCGATACGTAAAACTTAATTTTGATAACAAAATTAAAATAATTCGAGCGCCTGCCCGCCTTGGTTTAATCCGAGCCAGATTAGCAGGTGCAAAGGCAGCTAATGGAAAAGTTATAGTGTTTTTGGATTCCCATTGCGAGGTTAATGACGGATGGTAAGCAATTTTTTTTTTTTTTTTTGGTACGTACAATTGTTGTTTATTGTTTCTTTCATTTTTTAGGTTGGAACCACTGCTTAGTCGGATCCACGAAAATCGTAGAGTTGCGTTAGTGCCTATAATCGAAGTGATCGATGATAAAACACTCAAATATTACGCTGGATCGGAAGATTTTTTTCAAGTTGGAAGTTTTACATGGTCGGGTCATTTTACATGGATTAATATTCCGCAACGCGAACTCGACCGTCGTGGCAGCAGCATCGGACCCACCAGGTTCATTGACGTTGTTATAAACAAATATTGTGTGTACGTTACTGTATTTCACACAAAACTAAAAGACATTATTTTGTAGGAGTGCAACAATGGCTGGAGGATTATTTGCGATGGATCGAAATTATTTTTGGGAAATTGGTGGATACGATGAAGGAATGGATGTTTGGGGAGGAGAAAATTTGGAATTGTCTTTTCGAGTATGTTGTCAACTTAAAAAGAAAGTGTGTTAAACAAATATACTACATCGATTATTTTAATATTAGGTGTGGATGTGTGGTGGTTCGTTAGAAACGATTCCCTGTTCTCGCGTAGGCCACATTTTCCGGTCGTTTCATCCGTATTCTTTCCCAGGGAATAAAGATACTCATGGGATAAACACTGTTCGCATGGCTGAAGTTTGGATGGATGATTATAAACGGCTATTCTACATGTATCGTCCTGATCTACAGGTTGAAAAACAATACTTACCCTCAATAATATTACGTTATTGATAGATTTATCTGTTTATTTCGCAGACTATAGAATACGGCAATGTCACTGCACGCAAGCTACTAAGACAGAAATTACAATGCCAAGATTTTAAGTGGTTTTTAAAATATGTTGCTCCTGAAAAGTTTATCTTGGATGAAGATTCAATTGCGTATGGCCGGGTAAGTAATTTTTTGATTTAACAATATTAACTGTGAAGTATATAATGTTAATCAAAAGGATTAATTTAAACACTTTAGGCATTGTTCAGAAATTTTATTTTTGTTTGTTATTGAGTAGGTAACGAACAGATTTAAAAAATTATGTCTTGATATGTTGCAACGCAATGAGAAGATTAGCTATGAGTTGGGTCTCTACCCTTGTCATCCTACTGTGATGATGAGCCAGGTAACAGCACAGAGCGGCACACAATATTATGTCACGCTGCAACAAAAAGAAAAGCCTCCTTAAACAAAATTTTATTCAAATTTTATTTCTAAGATAAAAATCGTTCGTAAAGTTGCTGCTCCTGGTTGCTGTTATTTGTAATGTCTGCTTTTGTGCTCACTATTGCATTAAGTTGCCTGCATGCTTTGAATGTTTGTACTTCAGGTGAAGAATGCACGAGGCTTGTGTCTGGACTACTTGCAAAAAGATGAGGACAGTGAATACGAATTAGGTTTGTATCTTTGCCACCCTCATCTTGAAAATTCGCAGGTAAGAAAATCGACATATGCTTCTTTTTTTTATTTTTGTTTAAAATTTTTAAAAAAATTTCGCTATTGTGGCAAATAAATGGCTACCAGGAGTAAAATTAAATTTTGATATAATTTGATTTCTATTTCGCTACAACCGCTAAATATTCATAAACTAAAAAATCCATTACTAAATACAGTAATTAAATAATTACAATTTCAGTGTTTTTTAATCTCTATTTTTTTTCCCCTTAGTTTTTTTCATTCAGTAAAAATCGTCAATTGAGACGTGAAACAATGTGTGCTGCTGTTTCCCAGATTAAAACACAAGCTGAAAAGGTAATGATGAAACCTTGTGGCAGCGATGGTCTTGAAGAATGGGAATTTCGACAGGTTAGAATATAAATTTGTTACTACTAGAATAACGACCTAAATTTATTTCCATCTATTTTGTTGTTAGAATGGACCAATTGTACATTTAGCTTCAAAGCGATGTTTGGATCCAATTGAGTCCGAAAGTTTGATGACTGTTTGGGTAGCGGTGTGTGATGGAAGTGATAGACAGAATTGGAGAATCGATCATAATCTTACACTATCTTTGAGTAGCTAGTACAGCTCCTACATCAAAGAAATTACCATAATTATATTTTAAAAATATGCTTAGTGCGGGTTTAGAAAATTGGATGGTATTTTTTTTTGTAAATATAATAATTCTTTTTTGTTTGGATGAAAATGTACCTCTTTGGTAGAATTGATTATCACACTTATTTGTGCCATTTATGTGTCAGTCATATGCGTTCATTCAACGCACTAAATTCATTTTTTTGTTGGTTTTTGAAATTTTATGTTAACAAAAAAAGAATAATGTTACTGCTCGTTGACCTGAAGTTATACGAATTTCATCGCACGGAAAAGATGAGGAAACGTGTGAATCGTTCGATTCATGAATAACAAATGACAGAACCACAAATATGTGGTTGCTCAATTATAACATAATTTTCATCTGTGATGATTCAGCCTTACATTCCATTATAAAACTTTAGAATTTTCTTCTCTTTTTTTAAGGGGTTAAAAAAGTGTTTGACGCGCCTAAAGTGCCTTAATTATTTTTTAATTGGTCTGTGATAGTAACTTGGTTATAAATTTATGGTGGTTAAACTGTTTTTCTACCTGGAAAATTGTGTCGATGTATTTTGAGTATTTTATTTGTTGGTTAATTTGAATCCAAAGCACAGTATGAATTATGACTTTGTGAGCTATTAATAAAATTGAATTTTAAAATTTGCAAACAAATTATATAGTCTTGTTATTTATTGACTGACGGTTAATCAATATTGTCAGAAATTTTAACAACGTCTGGCAGGTTTTCTAACATATCGTAAAGTTTTTCGGTTAAACTTAAATCGTTGTCCGATATAGCTTTCTTGATATGAGGTACGTATTCCAAACCGGATGAGTGAATTCCGTAACTTAAGTCTTGTAACTTCTTCTTTACGATATAAAAATCTCTAGGTTCGGAGAGAAACTAACGAAGAAAATAACATTTAGCAAAAATAATGAGTTACATTTTGTGTAAATGTTTCACCTGCAATACATTCTTGCCATCGTCTGACGTAATTTCCTGCACATCCTCAGCTCCAGCGTCTATCGCATCTTCCAAAGCTTTTTCAAGTTGATTTTTGTCGTTTCTTTCAACGTTTATAACTCCCTTGTAACTGAAAAAATGCCTCGAACTTCCTTCTGCCATACTGCTCCTGCAAATAGATACAGTTCTATATTTTAAAATATTACTCACTGACATTATACTGACTGTGTTTTGTTTAAAACAGCTCTTATGGCTTGTCTAGTTCTTGATAAATTATCGGTCAAAGCTTCTACCACTAGAAAACAATTTCCAGGACCTTTAATTTCAAACAATGCTGGTTCGAGAGCTTCTTTTGACGTCTGTATTTGAAACGTAATTGTCATTTTCTGTATTCGATGCACGAATAATTAAACATTTCTTTACCGCTGCTCCTTTGATTGCTGATTCAATGCAAGCATTAGATACGTTATGGCTCTTAGCTTGATCTAGTATTTGAGCCAATTTATAATTTAATTTAGGATCAGATTGATTTCCCTCTAAAAAAACATGTTTAGTAAAATTAATTTTTGAATCTCTTATGAATATATATATATATAGTATATTTATACGAAACCTTTGACTGCTTGTCGAATCATCCGAGAATATTTGTTACTCGTTGCAGACTTCTCGGCATCTTTCGCTGCTTTTGTGTGACGAATATTTTGCCATTTACTATGACCAGCGGAACGAATTGAGATAAAAATAGGTTGCAAGCGTTCAACAGTCAGTATTTCACGTTTTTTAAAACGGAGTTCATATTGAAACGATGTTAGTGTCCGACGACGTAATAAGATTGCTGGATTTTTATGGCATGACAGCCTACCACAATTAATTGATACGTAATTGAGGACGATTTTAAAACTGTTCCGTAAAATAGACATTTGTCAAATAAATAAAATAAGTTCAAGAAATAAGAAAGGTATTTTCTTAGCGTGTACTCGAACTGAATAAACCGGAAGTAGAAAAGTTCGCACTGCACATGCGTTGTTAACAAAACTTCCGTGCTCGTGTTGTTGCCTCCATGGTGGCCTCTATGGACAATTATTAAAGCTTTCTGCCAGGATCCCACACCAAATATTACACTGCTGCGTGGAAATCACGGTGGAGATACATGTATACGGAAAATATATTTTTCCATCATGACACTGCTGCACATACAATAACACAATACCCCATTCCAAATTTTTTCATCTTGATTTAGTAATGTGTATTATAATTTGAACAAAATAAATATTTATGAAAAAAAAATGATTTAATCTTAAATCAGAAAACAATAATAAATGCTATATCAGTATTTTGCGTAAAGTAATCTATTATTCACTAACATTTCATAAAGAAATAATTAAGTAAGATTGATTAGGTAATTTTGTTCACAATATTTGTTAATATCACATTAGAAATGGCATATTTCTTAGTCAGCCCATTTATCGTCAGACAATTCGTCATCTGATGTGTCTTTGGTAGGTGGTGGAGGTGGAATTTTGGCTGAAATTCGGTCCATTATACTCCCAGACCCCAATGAAGGAATTGAAGACGCCGGCTCAGATTCCGAGCCTGAACGAACAGCTCCTATAGTAAAAAAATTGTTTTAACTTAATATCAATACAAAATCAAAACTTAATCTACCTGATATTCCTTTCCTTCTCATAGCTAGTTTAATGGACAGGTCTGACATCAAATCACCGCCTCCGCTTGCTCCATCTACAACCATTTTGGCTTGTTGTATCTTTTTCTTCGCCTCAATTTTCCGACCTTCAACATTCTTCAATTTTGTTTTTCCTCCCGCTTGACGAATTGACTCGAGCAAATTTGATCTCGCATCACCAGGATTCGTAGCTGTAGGTGGAGCTCTTTCAACTGCTTTCATGTCCGGAGTTGTAGCTATTTCTTCTATTTCAATGGGTGGAGGTGGAGGAGGTGGAGGAGGCATTGCGTGATTTACTGATACCGGAGGTGAGGGAGGTGGCATTGGTGCAGGTTGCAATTGTGGTGGAGGCGGTGGTGGCGAAGCAATGGGCGGAAGAGAAGTAGTAGAATATGAAAAATCAATACTAATCGCGGGGAGATTAGGTAAATTAACAATAGGCACTGAAGGAGCAATCGTTGGTTCAACATCTCCAATGTAAGCCAAATCGTCAGCGATGCCTAGCAGGTACGGTAAATCGACAGGTACATCGATTTCAGGAACTTCTCCCAATCCAGGTGCATAAGAAAAGTTTTCCCCAATTTGTCTATCAAGTTGTTCTCCTTGAAGAATGGAATGTGGTGCTGCTCCCATTCCCTCATCCGTCTCATCCGCCGGTTTTTTCGTTTTTCCAATTGTCCTGAGTGGGTCAAGCATGACGTATTTTTGGTAACTTTAACGAAAAATTGTGTGATTTAATACGATCCATTAAATTTAAGTTATTGGTTAGCTTACGGGTTTTCAGCAGTGTTAAACAATAACAAAGAACTAACAGATTTCAATCCGATTGGTAAATGACCCAATCCTACTTCTGCTTCATTTTTTTGTCGTTCTCTCGTCGCATTCCACTTTAAACTATAAAACTGCAATTTTTCTTTCATAGTTACATCATCAAATTGTGCGTGTTTAGTCGTAATCTTCTGTAAATTTCTCTCAACTTCTGACAATTCACTACTTATTCCAAAAATTGAGTTGTAATAGTCAAATTGGTCGGCACCTGGATATTTAGAACTGCAAAACACCTGAAATTATTTCGCACGTATTAATATTACAGTTAGATGTAACTTAACTATTTTAAAATTTTATTGTTAAACCTTAGTTGCTTTATTACTGCCTTTGAGTTTCTCAATCTTTGCCTGAGCAACAGCTGACCGTTGATTAATAGCGTTTAAAGTCGCCTTCGTTTCAGCGACACGTTTGGTGATCCGCGAGAAAATATCTTCGGAAACTTTTTGCAGATGATCCAACGCATCAGCAATTTGCCTAATAGTTTCTTCTCGCCGCAAATCCGGCGGAATTATCGGTACAACGTAAATCTGATTTCTCGTACTCATGATTTCGTGGTACCACTTCTGGACGTGGTACTTGATCACACGACAGACTCACGTGAGTCTCAGATCACACCCCCGAACCGTTCTATGACGTATGTTACTGAAAGCATATTACTACAGTTATTCATTTCAGGTCTTCCTATTTTTTTTCGATATTTACCTAATATTAAAGAACGAAATTTTAAAAAAGAGTGGTAGTAATGTAGCCATACAAAACTGGCATTTGCGGAAAATGCGAGTGGCTCAGAGTACCATCTAGCGGGAAAAAATGCAAATTGAACAGAAGAAGCTGATCATACTAACTTTTATCAATTATCATAAAACCTGATAAAACTTAAAAATTATATAAAGACTTTTACTAAGTGTAACAATAATTTTTCTTATAAAACTCTCGTAAATAATATTCTGCATAAGACTCATATCAGTAATAGAATAAAAAATATTGGTTATTTTTATTTAATGTTGAAAGGAACAAAAAGCGTAATAATTTACAAAATATTTACAAAAAAAAGGGTAGAAATTTAAATCTCTCTCTGTACAGCGCCAATTATCCACGCTACATAACTAGTCAATCGAACAAATCCAGACGGCATTTGATGAAAACCGCACCCGTTTGGTGAAATAAACGAAGATATCCCCACGACATATTCTGCTCCAGTATGTGGATTGCGCCAAATAAGAGGTCCTCCGAAATCGCCCTAAAAATATTTGGTTATAATACCTGCGTGAGTATAATTATAGAAATTACTTACGAAGCAAATACTTTGGTTAACAATCCCGCCAGCACATAAAATTCCTTTGTGAACAACCGAGGAATACAGTTTAGAACATTTCTGATTAGATAGTACAGGTAAAACTACTTCTCGCAACACCGAGCTAATTGTTCCATCTGCAAAATAAGAAATCAAACATAATATAAAAGAGATATATACGTGCTCACCACATTACCTGTTGCTGTTCTTCCCCAGCCAACTGCAATTAGTTTACCATCGTAGAAACTTTCAGTCTCTAATGCAATCGGGGGTAAACAGGCTGTATCACTAAACATTCCCGTTGTTTTTACTAAAACTAAGTTGTGTTTATTTTGATTAGGGGTAACGATCACTTTCTCTATCGCTCTTAGCCCAGAAGATTCGATTCTCAGTAGTGACAAATCGTTAATCCCATACGCAATACGAATTGTTGCAAGATTCCGCCTTTAAATGAATTATTATTAATTCAAAACTTTATCGCAAAGCTATATTTATATTGTCACCTTGAAATACACGCGGCTGCAGTAAGAAGCCAGCGGCATCCAATGGCTACTCCAGCGCATAATAATTTAAAGCAATCTTCTCCACAAATTTCAATAACAGCAATCTAGATAAATTACAAAGTTAAAAAATTTTGTTTTATGCGATTTTCAATTGTCTCTTTACCATCCAAGGATATTTTCCAGCTTCAACCAAGTCACCACCCATAATTTTTCCTTTCCTTGCAGACACATTGCAGCTATTTACTGCACACCGTAATTTTAGGAAATTAATACTTTAGAATTCGAAATCGCAATTGTTTACAACAAACCCTTTTTAATATTACATCCTCTGTTTAGAACAGATTGTAATTGAAGTGCAGCTTCGAGAACTGAAGAAGGACTCTCGTCTGATGTCATTGGCCGAGTCTTATTATTATCTCTTGGACTATTATCTGGTAAGTGGAGAGTCTCATTTTTTTCTTCAACTCCAATTTTATCTGGAAGATTACACGGATTGGGAATAGTCACGACTGAGTTTATCCAATCGACATATTTGGAGATTCGAGTGTAGACTCCGTAAACGCCCACACGTCCGCAACCTTCTCCCCATGAGACTAAACCAGCTGCATACCAAGTGTTATTCGATAACCAGATAAGAGGTGAACCAGAATCTCCCTAAAAATTGCAATTTTTAAAGCTTCTTTTTACTGTAAATGTAATAATAAAAAAAAATGCACTACTTGGCATGCATCTCGACCTCCCGTAAGGTGACCAGCACATAAATTAGTTTCTCTTAAAAATGGATGACGAAGAACATCGTAACAATTGTGCAGACTAATTATAGGAAGAGTAACTTCTTGGAGATTTTCACTAGAAAAACCGTCTGAAAAAAAAAATTACAATTAGAGAAAACTACTATATTTTTTATTGTTTACCTTCTGATGTTTCCCCCCATCCGGCAAGAACAGCAATTTGCCCATCAAAATTAGTATCAGGCGGTGGAAGACAAATGGGTCGAATGCGTGTACTAAAGATTACAGGCGTTGATAGACGAACGATACAGATATCAGATTTCAACTTTGCTGAATTGTACTCTGGATGTCTAAGCGAAAATTTTTTTAGATTGTAATCCAGTTATTAAATTAGAAAAAGATAATTTTTTTTTTACTTACAAAATTATTTCGTCGACGTCAGTCGCAAAATTAGGTTCTGTTTCCAATTGAGGAGGATATTTAGAAACTCCTAACCATATTTTGATTTCAGAAATCTTCGTCCTGTAATTAACTGATAAATATAATTTAATCTGTCAAATTATAAAAAGGTAATTGCTTGCAGTAATCTGTGTAACTTGTTTTAGTACTCGCTACCTCGAATTAAAGCAGTGAGCTGCTGTGATGAAAAAACGACTATTAAGCAAAGCACCAGCGCACAACAGCTCGTGATTTCGAACGACCATGACCTGGGGATAGAGAAAATGCAGTTTAAATTACATGTCTTTCAAAATTGAGAAGTCGCTTTAAGTCAGGTTACTAAAACCACTAATTAAGTATAGTTAATTACCAGCCACGGATGCAACGTAATATCGACATTCGTGCCACCAACAATTCTTCCAGAAGACTGAGTATTAGCTATTCCACAATCTTAAAATGCAAATTTTAACGTTAGATAATATCAATATGTAATAGTTGTTGTGTTTTTAAATTCAATTTATGTTTTAAGAATCATTTTACCGCATATTTGTTCATGACTGTAAATTGCCCCGTAGAATGTGCTGAACTGGAAAAGATTGTTATTTGGAAAAGAAAGAAAGGGTTAAATTACCTCTTTGGAATGGAATATGGAAATTGAGTTAAGTTTTTACACGGGGTCAAATAATACAAAGCTTACCAGGGCAGTAAATTTCGCAAAAGTAAAGAGAAAATCCAACGAACTGAAGAAATTCATTGCAGTAACAATTACATGCCTGGAAAACAGCAAATAAAGCAAAAATTTTACGAAATTAAAAAAAATTGTATTGCGTATACACAGCTTAAAAAATAAGTAAATCCACGTAATAGGACAAAAAAATTAAATTAAATTTGAAAAAAAGATAATCTGATCTCGAGAACAACTCGAACTTGACCCCTTTTTACATGCGGACAATCCTTTTTTCTACTTTTACCAAAAAAGTCCACACGTAAGAAACAAAAATCAATGATGCGACAAATAAGGTCAGAGTAAACGAAAAAGGACAAAAAAAACAAGACCAATAATATTAATAATGTAAACATACAAATACAAATATTGTAGAAACATGTTCGGATAAAAGTACATATTTTTGCTTCCAGTTATACGGCACTTCGCACTTACCTGTACATTCAGCTGAACAAATTAACCATCTCAAATTTTGTATGGGGAGAAGAACCAGCGTAGTCAACTAAAACTAGTCATAAATGCCCTAAGAACATCTGAGTCACCTTGACCCCGAATTAGCGGAACAAAAGTTCACCTCTCTTTCCCCCCCGTTTCCTGGTCCTTTTAATTTCTATATTTGTTGTCGAGCCCCTTTAAAGTGGTTATAATCCGGTTGTGTGTTTATAATCCGAAAATAAGATAATTACCACAGGAAGAAACCAATACTTGTTTACAACATACAATTTTGGAAATTATTACTATTATTTTTATTTTTTTGTAAAATATCATCCATTTATTACTACTAATTTTATCATTAATCACTGAATTTCAGTGAATTTACAAAAAAATACTGCATATTTTTGTTACCAGTGTTGTGAAGTTTTAAAACATGCGTGACCATCCGTTAAAAAATCATTACAGTATTAAACAAAAAATCGACTAATCGGTGTAACTTAGAAACAAACTAAACAAATTAAACAAACCTTCAAACCGTAAAAAAATTAATGACGGAAGTAAGAATTAAAATCTGTACAGTGACTAGAAGCTTTTTTTTTGTCGCAGGCATAAACAGGAAAACGTATATTTTGTGACTTGTGTGAGGAGGAGGAGGACATGTAGGGAAGGAGTTACATGTACTATTTAATTAAGTACAATATCAGCTAAGTA
>JAQIWS010001055.1:0-13661 GCA_034696085.1 Stigmatogaster subterranea | reverse complement strand
ACCCAACCCAACCTCGCGCTCTCTTTTAAGCATTAAAGTCCAGCGAGAAGAATAAGGGGACAGGGGCCAACACAACTGCTGTCCACTCAGTTGTAGAGAGGGCGCTGCAAACCGAAATGTCATTTTAAAATTGAATTCCAAGAATAATGGTGACCCGAGAATTGAACCCACAGCTGTCCATTGGTGGCTGGAGTGTGTCGGCACTCGAATCCATCAAAGTGAACCCTCGCTCACACTTTGTGCCCCTGGGACATCGCCAAGGAACAATGACACCCACGCGGTTGGATTGGATTGACCAACCCCTACTTTCCGGGACGGTCCGTTGAGACAACAAAATGGTGGAGTGGAGTGGAGTGGAGAAGAAAAAAAATGGGGTGGGATGGAGTGGTGTTGATAAATAAATAAATAAAAGAAGAGAAAGTTTGTTTTAATAGTTAAAACGTTAAATTTTTAGGTTAGAGTGGTCGAAGACTTCGAGTGTCAAAAGCACGTTGGGAGTTTTACGATACATTTAAACCAAATGTGTCGAAGGACGTTAAAAGTTTTCGTATAATCCAGCGAAGATTATCCCGCACTCCGCTTTAAAAAAAAAAAAAAAACTTCTTTTGATGACGTTTGTAGATTTAGAACATTCTTAAACTACAACTATCTATTTGCGATAAATTAAACTTTAAAATCCGAGTCCAATTTCTTTACACCGAATAAAACTAACTTCAACGACGTTTCGAGGGATTTAACCGAACGACGTCATTGTTTCAACTCTCGCATCATCTCGAGGCTTAAAACTGTTCAAATATAACGATTCAAAGTTCAAATACTGTAGAAATAAAACTTTGATATATTCACATTCCAACAAACATTTTAAAGCAGTAAACAAGATTTTTAAATTAACTCCGAACCATTCCTTTAAGCAAACAATTCACCCAAACATCTTCTTCTCTTTCCCTCTCAAATGAGTGCTACTGCTCGGAATCATGTGCTAATGAGATGACAATAGAAGGCTAGTTGCAAATGCCAAAGGGAACCATTAAGAGGTGAGAGGACACCCTTGGAATATATACCACTCTCATCTCCCTCCCCTTTTAGCTAGACGGGCAACAGGGACACATTGGAAAACAAATCTAGCTTATATATTATCCAAGAGGGGATAAGAAGGCAAAGAGAGTGGTCCACCAACTCTTTGAGCTCATCCGAAAACTTGTTTCGGAAGGAAAGAAAAGAAAATAGACCGGGTTACCGTCTTACGTGCGTAGAAGAAAAGAGATTAGATACACAAGTCGCGCTCTCACTCACGTGCAATTGCTGTCGTAAATCTCGAAAGCTTTTTTTATTTTTCTCGAGAAAACGACGAGAAGAAGAAAGTTGGAGAAACTTAATTACAGAGAAAAGTCAAAATACAAGAATTTGAGTTAATGTTTGCAATCTGCAGCGAGGGAGGTCCACGACACACCAGCTGCGACCCATCGACATTTTGACAAGTAGAGAAAGGAGGCACAGTCGAGAGGAGAGAGCGTCACGTCTCATTAACATTCTCCAACGTCCACAGAATGGCCTCTTCACTGCCACATTTGAGAATCAGGCAGACAGACAGACAACACGGTCACAACTCACTCCACGCTCTTAAAAAAAAATTAGGACATGGCACACGACAAAAACAAAAACATTGCTAACAATTAGCACTGCCATCAGTCCGACTCCGAGAAAAATAGACGGAGTCACGTGTTTGCAGCAAAACAAGAATTTTTTGACATCTGGTCACTTGGAATTTTTTACTTTTAATTATGTTTTGTACGAAGAGATGTACAAAAAGACGCGTTCGTCCAATTATCCGTGGGTGGCAATCGGAGAAAGAGAAGGACAGTGTCGTGAGAGGAATGCCAGTAGCAGAAGGCCATCTTGGAAATGAGAAAATTTGCGGTGGTGACCGATTGGAATGCGTCGCGGATCTTTTCCTCGACCTCGGTTATTTGTCATCAGTTTTAATTTAGAAAAGTAGTCGATTTTCTACAAATTATTTTTTTTTTTTGAGAAATAAACGAAAACACGCACTTAGAAATCGTGTATGTTATAAGTGAAAGCGAGCAATTCTAATTCACGAGACGAGCGTCCACGAGTCGATGCGAGCCTCGGCATAATCTCATTAAGAGAGTCGCATTTAAAACGATCCCGATTCGTCCTTGGCGAGGTGGCTGTAATTGACACAAAATCAAATTAAAGCAAATGGCTTTGCTCTGTAATCGTACTCTGTCACGGACTTGGCGGTGGGACAACGCTCCCCGGAGAGGGCGAATAAGATTGGACGCCCGCTACTACTCCACTTTCTCTCCGCTTTGACAGCCAACGCCACTAGACGTCCGTCCAAATCTCGGATCCAACCCTCGACCGACACTTACATCGTCTTCTGACCAATGACGATTCAGATCTTTCCCATCGACGACCAAAAAAAATTAATATCAACATTTTATTTTTTTTTTTCACAGGGGAGAAAGCGGTTGCTATGGTAACTTTTTCCCGTTTTATGATTGGTCGAGTGATTTGACCACGTTTGTTGGATTTCATTGGATCGTATCAAAAACAAACACGACCTAAAAAATATCGATTAACATTTTTAGGGATTAAATTTAAATTACGTCGTTTGTCCATCAATCAATCAATCAATCACCGAGTGGACACGCATTCCTTTATTTAAAAAAAAAAAAAAAAAAAATATTTCGAGTTAGCAGACAAGCCCTCCCTCTGTGCGGAGCTTTTGCGAGATTTGGCAGATCAACAAAAGAGAAGGGGATGGAGGGTAGTGGGGGGGATGAAACAGGGGTTGGGGAAAGGTTTTGAAAAGTAGACAAAAGGTGGGTGCACGACGGTGTGTGATGTCACGCGGGGGCGTCATTGTTGAAGAAGAGATTAAGTGAGCTTGGCGACTTCTCTCATTTCTACAAAGCGAGCATCGCGGGCTAATGAATCCCGAGTGACAAAAGGCTTGGGTATCAATTCAACGTCAAATCATTAAGCTTCTCTAAATTAATGAATTAACTACGATATTTTACACAAAATAATTACTTTTAAACAAGAATTTTTTTTTTTTTTTTTTCCTCCTCCTTCAATTTCTCCCTTTTCCTTTCGACTTTTTCGAATCAAGTGACGCCGAAGTAACGTCAGCAATAGTTTCATTTCCAATACCCAGGGAGAATTTTAACACCCTTGTATCACCCTCCGAAGCAAGCAGATTCCAGTCGGGAGTCAGAAAAGAAAAATCAACAGCTAAAATCAAACCACCCAAGGCGTCGGGCGCCAAGTCTCATAAAACAACTTTCACATGCTCGCTTTCTCGTTCTCTTCTATTGGGTTGCCGTGAAAGATAACGTGACAGCAAGACAGAGAGAAAAGAGGCTGTAAACCACTCGATTGGATGCAGATGCTCAAGCACTATTGGCAAGCAGCATTATTTTCCCACCCTCACTGCACCATCCCCTTGTATTTTATTATCAGCTTTTCACCATCAGTGCCACTCAACACGCACTGCATTTGTTGATAAAGGCAGTGGAGAGTGAAGAGAAAAAAGAAACAACCGAAAAATTTTTTTTTTTTTAAAAACAAGGAAAGTAGTTTTTATTTTTATTTTTTTAAATGGAGTGTTTTCGATTTCCACTTGACGAATTAGAGATGAATCGGTGATGATGGAGTTGAGTTGTCATATTTTTTTTAATGTACTTTGAAGTGAAATACAAAAACGAACAAAACCCACAAAAAAAAAAAAAAAAAACCTGCAAAAACTTCAACTTTCTACTTTCTTCCATCTCTTTCTTTCACACTCCCAAATTCTCCTTTTTCCTCTCCCTTTTTGCAATAACCATAAAGGGCCCTTTTTACACCTCGGGGCCTCTTCGTCATCTGTATGGGCCGCTTTTCCAGCAGTCCAATCGACTAGAAATGCCCTCGGCGTCTGCAAAAGGCATAAAAGAGTGAATGGAGGGGGCAGCTATGGGGTTGCTGCCCGGCACAACATTCCAGCTTGACGTGGTAGCCTATTTACGACAGAAACACGCTCCTCCCTCCTTTTCCCCAACCCCCAACCCCCGACCTCTTTTCAACAGATCGAGCACAAAAAAAACTAAAATAAAAAAATAAAAAGGGATTGACCTCAGTTTGAGAAACGCGTGAGGGGTAGGGCACATTAAACAAATTCCACTGAGTTTGAAGGGAGGGAAGGGAATTCTGACCTCTATGTAGAGAGTCACAAAGTAAAATAAAAATACGAAAAGGGGGTTTCGTGGAATGGCCGTAAATTTGGAAAACGCGTACATACAGTAGAAAAAAAAAAACTGTTGAAGGCAAAATGGAAAACGGGAGAAATGAATCAGAATGAAAAACTCGATTCGATTTAATGTAAAACTCAAGATGGCATAAATGATTTAATTTCGAGTTCCGAAACACCGAACAGGGATCAAACATAAAATGCAACTTTTTTATATTGCTTTAAAAACCTATCTCATGACCCCTCAAAATAAACCTCGCGGTGTTCTTTTATCATACGAATTGTGTTCGGTTACTTTTCTTCATTATTGACTCGAATTCAGGTGTTTCAATAACTCACGATATCCTGCGAAAAGCGATTCCGGTGTCACGTTGTTCACGAATAGCTAGAAATTAAATTCCACAATATGACCCCTTAAAATGAACCTCGTGACGTTCTTTTCCTACCTACATTATGTTCATCTACTCATTTTCATTATTTACTCTATTTCAGACGATTCAATACCTCACGATATCGGTCAGCGATACTATTTAGTTCGCGACAACCTGGAAATAACTCAAACCTTTCCTCGTCTGTGAAACAGCTAAAAGTCATCTTTTTGATGTCTGAAACTATTAAAACACCATGTAAAAAAACTTTAAAATTTACTCCATTTTGAATCATTTTTTTCTTCGGTTAAATTTACTCAACCCCTTCGGTTCCCTGAGGGAGCGTTGGCGGCGAGATTCGTGTGTCACACAGAGCAGCACGGAAAACCACGTTCACGCTATTATGACTCCCCTTTGCGAGCCTTTTGCGGTGCTTCAATTTCATAGAGAGACAGAGACGCGACCGCAAGAAAGATAATATTGAATCTTGTCAAATATTCATGCTCTCATTACCGGGGAAAAGTGATGCCGCCCACCCCTTTTCCACAATCTCCTTTCTCTCTCTCGCGCTTACCCTTTGAAACCTAAAACCACCCTCATTACTACAAAATCACTTACCTTTTTTCCTTCACAGTGTTTCTGTCGACTCGACGCTTCTCTCGTCGACAGGATTAGCGCAAAGTACAGTCACGGACGAATTGTCTTTTATTGAACTTTGAAGATGACTACTCGATTGCGTCGTTGTTACTAAAACGGGGGTTAGAAACGATCCTAGATTAGCGGTAGAGTAGAGTCCGGATTCCTCGATTCTAGACGTGGACGGTTGCATTGTGGTTAAAAGTTGAAGTTCCGTGGTTTCGGTAGTTTGCGAGGAAACACTCGTAGATTCGTCTTCGGTCGATTGAAAACGGTTTACTAATAAGGGCGCGGTGGTTCCGTCTGGATTAGCGTGGACTATGTATTGAATAGACGAGTTTTGATCGGGAACCACCGAAGTCCCGTTTTGATTACTAACGGATAACACTGGTAGAATCCCCAAACTGTACATCAACGGAGACATCGATTGATTTAAATTAATCGTTGCCGATGTTCTGTCGATAGTTTCTTGCGTAGATTCACTCGTTTTTAATAAAGTCGCTAAAATCGAGGACGACTGCACCCCACCGTCTTGGTTATTATTATTCTGTTGAATATACGCTACAACGGGGGTTGTTTCCGAGGAAGCCGTTGATCCAATCACTCCCCACTGTTGTAAAGCTTGTTCGATGACGTTATTCTGTCCCGTCGACGTCACGACAGGGTCGGTCTGCAACGCAAAGTCGACCATCTGGGTCGTCGACTCTTGAGGATGATTTTCACCAACCGTCGATTCGTCATTCCCACTCACGACCGGCGTCGACAACTGCAAAACAGCGATCGTCGCAGCTCCCTCAAGTTGCGTAATACGTTCGTGATGTTGTCTTAAATGACTTCTAAGCGAATCTTCTCTAACAAACGCAGCGTCGCAAAACGTACATTGAAACGACTTAACGCACAACGGTCGACTTCTGGTTCGTTTCACTACGTCACTCCCACCAACGTCATCGCTCGGTGACTTTTTATTACATCTTTTTTGACGTTGAAGTTTATCAACGTGACGTTTCTTAATATGCGTTCTTACGTTTCCTAAATTCAAACAAAAAAAAATTTTTTTATTTCTTATTTAGTTTCGCGTTTTATTAACCCTCACCTGGTTGTCGAGACGCGTAAGGGCAGTAATCGCACTTAAAAGGCCGTTCGTTGCTGTGAATACGTTGGTGGTTTTTAAGAGCAGCTCTGGTTGTACAAGTGTAAGGACACTGATGACACTTAACCGCTTTGGCATCGTGCGTTTTCTCGTGCTCCCTCATCGCTCGACGCGACGACGACGTAAACTCGCAATGCGCGCATTTCTGCACATTCTCCGCGTTGTGATTCAACTTCATATGCGTTTTTAAATTCCCTGTAACAAACAAAGAAAAGTAAATAACCAAATAAATAAATAAATAAATAAATAACGGTCGAATCAACTTCAATTACAATCTTTCCTCTATACAAACAAGCAACAACAAAATCAATTGGAGCGAGGTAACCACGATCAAACTCGTCCCTTTCCTTTCACAGTACACAAAACACTCTAACCTAACACATTTATTCAAATCACCGTCCGTCGCTGATTATTTACACTAGACCGTCCACTTCCCCCAGGACCACTCAAAATCCAAATGGACGTTTCGATTTGTCGTCCTATTACTTTACAAGACGAACCACCGAGTGGACAGACGAGAGAAAAGAGGATCTAGTCCCTTGTCCAACTTCAAAATGCATTTACATGCCATTATATGTCGTAGCGTAGAGGGTGGACAGGAAAAAGCTGGTTCCACCGAGAGAAAAAAACTCGTCGCCAGCTCAAAGTTTCTATTCGTAGTTTGTTGTAAAAAGGGGAAAGGATTTAATTCGCGGTTCGAGATAAAATCTCTCCGGAGTAAATGGACATCTCGACCCTCGTTTTAACGTTGGGTTTTCGGGAAAACGAGATGAAGCCGGTTCAACTTGACGGTCATCTTTGAATCTTCCTCGCGTGGAATAATTGATGAGTGTGTCCAGTTGAAACAAAATCCACTCGAAAACAAATTAAGCCGTGTCCATTTCACTCGAATACGAAATAAAATCTTTTCAAGAAATAATTTAAAGAGCTACTAACGTCGACTAAATTTTATTTTCTTATCTTTCAACTTCACCGAAAGTTAGCTTCAATTTAAGAAGACCTCGTCTTGCGCAGAGGTAATATCATAACCTAGGAAGTTATCTGAGGTGTGATTATTGCTAGTACAAAAATAAATAAACCTCAAACGAAAAGATGACGACCAACCATCCGTTAATCACACACGCGTCTTACCACTTTACACCCGACAGATAAAACTCAAACTGTCACGACTCTCCACCCCCAACCCCCACATTGATTTTATTCGTCACGATATCAACAACAAAGACACACACAAAAGTGAATTGCTCCGTTGCTTGTTATTACTGCCTTTACTCCATGTATGCCGTTACGAGTACCCCCGTGGAGACTGAATTGTTTCTGCACTGACCTCCTACAAACACTATCATAAAAGTTTATTGTCCACAGAGACAGAAAAAGAAGAAAAGACACTTTTTTTTTTTTTTTTTTTTTAACTTAGTCTTGATAACACTGACACGCACAAAACTTCTTTCTCCCAACCTCAAAGATGGGTGTAATATTACGATTTAATGTTTACTTCTTCCAATCGTCGTAAAGGGCAGGAAAGACGACGAGCAATTTTGTCCAAATTGTGAGGATGAGATGTTTTAATATCAAACCAGATTACTTTTTTATTCGATAAATAAAAATAAATAGAGTAAAGTAAAAAATGGCCAAAAGGGAGAGACTGGGAAAGATGATCGCTATCGATGTCGAGGATGGACTCTTGAGAACGTAAGCACGTGCTCCTTGTTCCTCGGGCCATCGCGCTTCGACCGCCTTCACCAATTCACTCTCCCTGTTAATCAATAAACACTCCAGACAACGTTGACCATTTTATTCGCGCATTTTTATCCATCCGTACAAAAATAAGATATAAATTATAAAACACCTTCTCGTCGTTTTAACCCTCTGCGTATACTTTAAACGGACTTTGGCAGTTTAATGGATATCTCGGAGTCAATTGCCGCATTTACCGTATTCTAAAAGCGCAAAGAAAGACAAGAGGAAAGGAAAGCGTTCGCTATGATGCTTTCTCCATCGCACCGAGTGCATTTCGATGCTGTACCAAATTCGACGCCTGGAGGACAAGGGAAAAAAAAAGAATATAACGGAATTCAACTCGTATCGCACTCCCTCACCACCCATTCACAAACGCTTCTTTCACTTTATATTGCTCCCTTTTCCCTCTCAATGGATTCAATGACATTATGAAAATCAACCGAATAAAATAAAATAATATATTCCACTACAAAATAGCTTTTATTTGATCGAACCACACAACCAACCAACCCAACCTCGCTTCACCGATATTTTCTGTCCACTCGAAACAAAACACCGTCTCATTATACAACATAAACACAATCGAAAACCGAGGGTAAGAATCTCACTTCGATATTATAAACTCTCGAACACGAGTCTTCGGAGGTTAATAAAAACTTTGACACACGGTCCCCGATCTCCATCTATCGGTGGTAGTGGGGGAAGGAAAGAGAATAGACGAGAGAGAAGATTCACCGTCGTCCCCCTTCGGTTGTGCATTAGCAATTCAAAAGCAAATCTGATTAATATTTAGTACTCTAGTCTAGACTTTCTATCCCTAGAATCTATGTAAATAGACGGCCATTAGTTGTAGAAAGGTGTGTTGCGATGCATTTTGCATTTGAATTTTAAAATACGACAGAGAGAGAGAAAGGAAGAAGAAGAGAAAAGAGTGGCCAGCATAATATACACATAACACAGGGATTGGAGTTTGGAAGGGAAGCCCAACTCAAAAGCACCCCCCAGCTGCTGATAGAAATAGAAAAGGAGGAGAAAATAAACTCGCCGCACACATTCGAGATTACGTTTTACTCGTATATATATGTAAAAATATATAAAAACCAAAAAAAAAAAAAAAAGTGGAATACAATGCTACCTAGAAATATATACGAGAGAACGAACATTGCCTCAATTGGCACAATTGGGCGTGTAACACGCTCCAATTCAGATTGCACGGTTTGAGGAGGGTGGATGTAGGAAAGTTCTCATCGAAATTCATTGCATCCGTGCAGCGAGTCTCCGCCTCAACTTATCATCATAACAATGAGAAAGCAAATTGGGTTGCCATCTTGTACAATGCACGCATCCAGGGGAAGAAGAGAAGAAATTTCTCGCGAGTAAATTATTTTATTTACATCGGACGATGGGTTTGACGTTGGAGAATATATAATATTAAATCCAGGCCACCCAAAGAGAGAGTCGATATATCAAAAAGGAAAAGTGTCAACGCACCGTGGGATGTGCTCTTCAATTACTCGCCACTTGGTAAAAGGGCAGTTGGGCCTCGAGTTGCCTATTCACAGCACGTGCCAATCGGACCTCCCACGCAGCTAAAGCAACGGGAGTGTCAGTTTGAATCCCAACATGATTTGTGCATTACAGCTCAGTTTGTTTCGCGTCGATAGTCCGAAGTGGTGAACTCCCATAATTCCATTTGGAGTCCGTCTTTTTCTCTGAGGAATTGTCATCTTCGTACATGTGACTCATGTTATCATTAACACTTTGGTTACTAAAAATTGAATTTATCGAAATTCTTTTCAGTTTGTAATAAATTCAATCGCTTCTTTTGTGCGTCGTACAATTGACCAGGAAAAAAGGGGAGCGAGTTGAGAGTGACAACGAAGATGGGGTCATTCGAATGCACCACACCGTGCTTAAATTTCCTTTAGCAAGCAAATGCAAATACTTTCTATCGACAGGGAGATGATAAAGTTTAAAAGGAAGACCCATGCCTCACAGACATCACCCCTTGAAAAAAAAAAAAGAAAAAAAAAAAAATCCCAACCCGCAAAAACCTCAAGTGCCACAAATTGGACTCTTCTCTTTTTCCTTCTAGCATCTTTTCTAAGTCGAAAATTTAATCTTAAATCCGCGAAATGCGTCGAAGAACACGAAGACCAGTCTCCATTTTGTTCCACGTCATTAGGTATAGCTTTTACTTATCGAGCAATTTTCTTGGAATGGAAAAGAAACACATTCTATCCGCACACTTTTCAACCGTCTCGTGATCAATTCCACGCTTCATCTGATTAAGCAAAGCAGGAGAAAAGTCGAGAGTGTCACTAACAGGCGGCAAAAAAAGGAATTAAGAATCGTCATTAAGAATGGAAATGTTTAACGCACGCGCGTTCGCCTAATTAAAATAAATCTCTTTTCTTCGTCGACAGTTCGTCACGCACGACGCTCCACAAACCGAAAAAAAAATATATATAAAATATTATATTAATTACAGAACCAAAAAAAAAATACATTTTTCTTTCACCAAAAAATCGACTTGAAACAGAAAAAGGAGAAAGAGTAATGTCGAATCTCTTCTCAACTTTGATGCTGAATCAGCGTGTCCACTGAATTCTGAAGAGGAGACTTCATCAATCAAACAACGACAGAGAAAAAGGGAAAAAAAAGAAAAAAAAATCCTAGATCGGGTTAACGTCAAATAGAAAATTACACTCTTCTCTACTCTTTATCTTTCCCACTGATCACCGCGCAAACTGAAACTCCGAAACTCTTGACAGCCACCCATCAACCGCACCTAATTTAAATATCCGCGTTCGCACCCGGGGAAAGAAACAGAAAAAAAAAATCATAAACGGTTTTTAGGACCAAAAAAAAGTGGGCGGGGGCAAAAATGAAACGAGGTTGGTCGGTGTTAGCAGCCTGTCACAATTGCAATGCACGACATAAATTGCGAAGCAGGGAAGGGCCTATGGTTACTCATACCAACCAATGGGCATCCATCGCTGAAGGCGACAGCGAAGAAAAGAGATGAGAGAAAGGGGGGAAGGGATGGAGGGAGTGTGAAGCAAAAGCTGAAGATACTTTCATCTGCTCGCCAATTTTCGCTCTTCCCTTATCCTCCCTCCCACCGTCTATACAAATATCAACAACGTCATCATTCAAGCGCGAGCATCGGGAGAGGGAAGGACACGGAGGGGAAGAATAATAAGAACACCGTTGACAAATACCAACAAGCAAAACGAAGGACCGATCTGCATTTACTCACGGCGTTGGCGTTGGCGACAGCAGCTGGAATGACGGTGCTTAGTCTCAGCGACCGCTGAGTGGCGCTAGTCACTCGGATTGTAGGTCTCCATTGTGTAATCCAGGCTCGGGAGAAAGAAAAAGTCGGTGTGCGAGGGAGGAGGAGCGCTCACTGGCGACATTTGATAGGGAGAGCGACCCTAGAGCTGAGGGAATGGGTGGAGGGGGTGACACGACAGGACTCTCCTCTTTCTCTCTTTCTTCCTTAGGGAGTCGCCAGCATCCGCCCTCGCACGCGACACACTCACGTAGAAAAGAGCGGGGGAGAGACGCGCGAGAAGCAAGGGGCTGGTCCCACAATCATCTGCATTCAAGATTGAGGAGCCGGCACGACTTAATGCCCGGGGATTTAAAGGAGTTTCTACGCACACACACACACACACACACAGAATTCATTGAAAATTACACCGAGCTTCCTCTGCCAACTACCCTCGCCCAGCCTCCACTTAGCGTCTTCCATTCACTACTAAACTCACCCTTGGTATTTGATAGTCAGATTGCGATACAAACCCCAAAGGGAGAGAGAGAGAAAGGGAAAAAGATTATATACAAGGAAAAGGGTTAATTAGGCGTGTGCCACAAGCACCGGCAAAAGTACACATTTAAAGTGATACTAATGGTTGCGGGGCCTGAGTCTTGAGAAAAGAGCACCGAGTCTCTGCTCTTGCTTCGTGATCACTGAATTACCATGTTTACTCAACGATGGAGACGGGAAAAAAGGCAATGGCGCTCCCTACACACGTTACGACACCAGACACCAAACCGCCATCGTCGATTACAAAAATCAATCGCAATTGGCGCAACAAATTTTTGTTTCATCTCTTCGATAAAACTATCTAAAAATGTCTTTACAAAAACTCTCAAAAAATAAAAAAATAGAAGAACGGAATAAATAAATGCAAAGCTTCCCAAACTATAAAGTTTACCTCAAGACTGATAGCTTTCTCTCTTGCTCACGATATAGCAGCTCCACTGCCATTACTTCTGAACGCTTAAAAGCACAGCCATTGAACATCTTTAAAACTTGTAATTATTCGCAGCCAAGACTTAACTTCACGGGGAATTTATGCCCAGTAATAATGCTTCGAGCTAGTGGAGAAAACCATTCTTTTTTAATCTGCTAACCTAAAAAAAAAAAAAAAAATTGCGTTGACAAATGAAAGCAAAGTAAGAATTTAACTTTGCAAACTTGAATAATCCTCGCGCAGCTCCGTTGAATTTCCAACTAAATCAGGAAAAGATACAAAGTAAAGAATTACTCGATGATGTACGTCGATCTAACTCGGTAACGCTCATCCTTAACCAAATTTGGCAGCAAACTCTGTGATGTATATTTCATGTATGAATAAATTACACCCCGCTCTGAATGAAGGGCTTCGCGCTGAAATTAATGCTGACATCAAATGCGGTTCACCTCAGCATTTATGAGTCTAAGTGGCCTCGTGAAATGAAGTAAACATCGCAGTTCGTCATCCCACGCCATTAAAAATTTAATATTATCATTCCATCAAAATAAAATAAAATAAAAAACCCGATGTTCATCTATTTTTCCGTTTGAGATAATAGCAAAAATCAGAAAAATTTTTCCTCCATGTTGACCTAACGTGCTGACATTCCATCGTTCAATACCACTCCCCTCGCTTTTTTCTGATGACAGATAAACTCTCACAAATAGACAGTCCAAATGTGTTTGCTTATGGGATGGAGAAGGGACTTGGATGAGAGAGAATCAAAAGGAGGAAGAAAAAAAAAAGGCAAACCACGAGTGAAACCGAATGGAAAATACATCATTTTTGTCAAGAGAAAAGAGGGGATTAAAAAAGTTTAAAAAATAAAATGTCTCGGAGGATTGAAAACCCATCAATGTGATGTCATCCATCATTCTTTACACAACGAAAGACTAGACATTGGAAAAATTATTAATTTTTTTCTTTTTTTGGCCGTGTAAGTGGAATAAAAGGTTTTTTTAAGATTAAAAATTCCATTTTAAAACATTTTTTTTTGTGTATAAATAAAAATGGATATTTATCTTAGATTTAAAAAAAAAAAGGATAAGCATCAATAAATGAAGAGAAGAGTAACTTCGAGAAAGACAGAAAGAAATCAAATGAATTTTTAATCGCTGCAAATCACACACGCAAAATTCACTTCCCCCAAAGTCTCTTCTTCTTCTAATGCAAACCTCGATCCACTTTGTCAACAAAAAACACAACCT
>JAQIWS010001054.1:0-13666 GCA_034696085.1 Stigmatogaster subterranea | reverse complement strand
TCGTGTTGCGAGTACTAAAGTTTCTGTGGGTTATCACAAATAGAATCCCACCACAAGGTGGTGGGCACTATACTTGTAATAGAATAAAAAATAAAGAGCAAAAGTTTCTACATAATTTAAAGACTAAATATGAAATTCTGGTGCACATAATATAATAAAAATCAATAAAGATGGTTTCCCTTTACGTCTTTCCCCCCTCCTTCCTTTTACCCTCTTTCTTGTTCTTTCTACGAATATTTATTAAAGCGCTGCTCTTAAACGTGCGGATATTCGGTAAACGTCCAACATTAGGGGCGCTATCAGGAATGCACTCGCTATTTCATAAACGACCTTTTGCTAATGAAGTCGTAGGCTTCTGGAGTTGTCTCGACTTCGGTAGAAGAGGTCACGCTCTTGCCCCGACTGAATGCTCACTATTGTGCAGTATGATGTTCGTGGCAGATTTCACTTTACCGCTTCTTTTTCTTCTCTTTACGTACAAAATTATATCCTTCGTTGTGCTTCTCTCCGTAGATCTTATTAGTTTCTCTGCACGTGAAATGAAATATGGAGAGAAGTCTTTTGATATTATTTTTGGATTTTCTGATAACGTGTTGTAAATAGTTAAAATTATTGAGTTAGAAGTTAATATCTTGATTTGTTAATTTTGGTGAGTCGTTTTTGCTGTAAGAGAATAATACATCGCTTGCACAGGAATTTTTTAAACTCGGATCAATTTATTTTATTTATTTATTACCTTTTTTTTGAGAGTTACAGTTTTGTGGATTTCAACATCTGCGCAACTTATTCCTTTATGTGCAGATGGTAGCGTCTTTATTTTTATACCTCGAACAGCTGCACTGAAAGTGCAATTTTCAGTGGCAGCCAAAATTTTGTTATTATTGTACAATTTTCAGTTTAGAACTTCATTACGTAACGGGTGGACCCGAAGGAATTAAAGTGTGTTAATACGCTATTTTAAACTATCGCTCGAGTCAAGATTGACTCGATGCTTTTTGACGCTGGGGAGAAAAGTTTGGAACCGCGATAAATTCGTATTTGTGTTTGGGCTCGCTTTGTTCGTAACGACGAGGCGTTATATCGATCGAGTTTAATAATTCATCGAAACATTTTAAAAGCGTCGTAAAGTTGTAATTGCAACGACGCAACTCGTGTTTACGTTGGGATGAAACTGGTGAGATAGTTTGGAAGTTGTAATTATTAACTTAGCCTCGAGTAGTTGGAAGAGTATGATGACAAGAAGAGTTTTTGAAAGTAGATATGGTGTTTGAAAGAAACTAGGGTTGTTCGTGTTGTTGTAAGCCACCTACTGAATTTTTTATGTTTGACATTGAGGAAACTGAGTGTTTTGAGTTAAACCCGTAATTTTCTCTTCGTGAGCTTTGTTCGTCAACAATTATTTATATATTTTTTTGTGGATAGATGTTTCTTCGAAAAACAAACCGTGAGACTGTTTGATCACGTAAGATGCCACCGTGAATATTTAGTGAATACATTTCACGGCGAGATTTTAAGTAAACCAGCAAAAACACGAGATAATTTATTGTGTACGGTACTTGTTTTCTTTTCGGCGAAGAATTTAAGTTAACTTAAGAAAACGGTAGTTTTTTTTTTTTTTAATAATTTTGTAATTTTAAATTTTGTTTCGTAGTTTGCCTAAAGCGTTGTACGTATTTGGTTAAAATTGCATGCTGGTTCACTTTTTTTCTTCGTTCATTCGCGAACTTTTTTTTGGATATTATGTTGATACAATATATACAAACATCCGATAGAAAGAAGAAGAAAATTTTAGACGTTCCTTAAAGATAGACAAAAATCAATCTCGAGACAGAATCGATCTCTCAGAATTCAACAAAAAGGAATCGCCAAATGTCATCAGAAATAAATTCTTTGGAAGTACCGTAAATGAAGAGCTGAATGTCAGTTTAGACGTAGACTTAATTGAGTCAAAGAGGAATTGGCGTTAAATTCTTGACGAGGTTTGTGTGCCATTCTTTCTTTCTTCTTCTCGTTAACTTTTCATCACTCAAGTTGCTTGATTTGTTCTCCAGTTGTTTTTTTCTTACGTGGGAGGAAAGTTCCAGCTAGAATACATCGGTGGAAGGATATTTTATTATAATCACTAATTTCAGAAGATTTCTTGATCACTGTAAAATGAAAAAAAAAAAAATTACGTCGGCCTTCAATTTCACCGCAGCGCAATTCGACCTACATTTATAAATTACGAAATTGGGACAGACGCGTGGAGCCGCTGGTTTTAGTAGTCAGGGTTACGCACGACGTCATCGCAGTTGTTAATTAACTAGTCTTGCGTACAACACCGAAGAATTTTTGAGCGAAAGTATGTTATAAAAGTTATCGGTCGGGGTAGGCGCAGTAAAAGCGAGGTTGTTAAGTGAATTTTTACGAGAGACTCTTGCGTGTACGAGGTACGCTGTAAGAGTAATTTAAGGCGGTATAAAGTTATTAATAAATCGTGAGAACGATACGTTCTTCGGTGGTAATTCCTTCTGGATATTTACCGTGTCGTTAGCTTAATTAGAACTCGACAATTTTTGTATTTGTTTTGACGTCGTTAACCGTTAAAAAAAACACGTTTTGGAAAGGAAAAATAATTTTTATTTTGTAACAAAGTATAATTAAAGAGAATTTTAAAGCCGAAGAAGTATTGCACGATGACAGATGTTGTTTGCCATGGAGACGAAGGAATTAAGCAAACGCGTTAATATATTCCGAGTCCTTAGCAGATAATTCCGCCAACTTATCTGATGTTTTGGGTATTAGAATGGGGTAAGGAATTGTTGAGTGGGGGTTTGGATTTTTGTAGTGAGATGAGTTTTGTTTGGGTTTTTGGTTTGAAAGTAGGGTTAACATGTTGTAGGGTTGTTGTGGAATTTTTGAATAGAAAATGTTAAATTTTTTGGAATTGAATTTTTGAATAGAAAATGTTAAATTTTTTGGAATTGAATTTTTGGATAGAAAATGTTAAATTTTTTGGAATTGAAATTTTGAAATTTTGAATTTTGAGATTAAAATGTTGAATTTTTGAAAGAATTTGTGAAGAAAATGTTGAATTTTTAATTTTTTTGAATTTGGGAAGTTTAAATTTTTGAATTTTTGGTGAAATTTTTGGTGAAATTTTTGCTATTTTTGAATGAAAAACAATTTTTATTTTATAATAAAGTGTAATTAAAGACAGATGTTATTTGCCATCGAGACGAAGTAATAAGTTGGCGGAATTATCTGACGTTTCGCGCATAAGAGTGGATTTTTGAGCTGGCGTTAATCACTTTTCAGTTACGTTACTCAAAAGGAACGAGCGTTAATTACACTTCCGGTTACTGCGAAAATGCATCTGGTCATTGGAGAAATGATTTTGGAATTAAGACACACGTACTTAATTTTTTTGAACCTTGTTTACGATTTATTTGGCGTCATCTGTTATCGTCACCAAGTTAGTTGTTCTTGTTTTGAGAAAAGCAATTTTAAGTTTTTGAATTTTAATCTGAATATGCAAATTGAATTATTTTTTGTTCAATTATTTTGTTTCCATGGAACTCGACTAAGGCGATGTTTTAATGAAAACAGTCATTCAAATTTCATTTCTCTCCATCTCCCATCCCTTCCCCCTCCGAGTAAGTTTGTTTTGAATTTAGTACTTTATTTTTAGAATTACATCAGTTCTCTTCTTCCACAAACAGAATTAAGCCCTTGTATAGAGAAGAGTGTTTGTATTGGGGGTCTATCTTTTAAGGGCGTTGAATCGCATCCACTGACATAGATGGATGAGTTTACTCGAATCGGAGTAGGGACACTCATTTATTCTAGTCGACGTTATCAGTTACGTTTTGGTAGAATATAATTCTTCATTTTACTGCAAGTCTGCAACGCAAAATCTGCTTTTTACTTTAAAATGAAATTTTGAACCGATTTTGTAATCGTAAATCTTACGGCGTAATAGATGAGAAAATACGAGTACAATCGATTTAATTGTACGAACGAATTAATTCGAACCACAATTCATGTTGCGATCGTGTAAAGGTCGTCAAAGAGAGAGAAGGGGTTAACTAATTGAACATACGAAATTGGGTTTCTCTAAACCGCAATTTTAATATTAATTTACGTTGTGTAATTGGACTCGTACTAAACAAGACTTTTAAACGTCAATTGTACGAGTTGAAAAAATATTAGGTTTGTCGTCAATACATAATAAACTATTCGTTTTAATGTTTATTTACGCACAAGTGTAATTGACTACAATTTGATGGTCATTTTGCAGTTTGGTGGGGATATCAGTTATCACCGAGCGTGAAGAGGTTTTTAATTAGCAGTGGGTTAATAAAACCAAGTTGGTTTTTTTTTTTCAAGTAACGTGCAAAAAAAGGGGGAAGAAAAAAGAATATTGTAGTGGTAGCCAATTACGATTGCTTTCAACGATTTGTGCGTAGGACAGTGATTGCTATCGCATCGTTTGGCGTTAAGTAGAAATCTTTAGGGGATCGTTAGTTCATTAATTTGACCCGGGGATAACTCGACGAAGAACGGCGTTTGCTTCGTGACACGAGGTCGATGCGTGATAAGACGGGCAGTTGGCGACACCGCTCTTATTGTTCGTTTCAGTCAACGAGCGGGAAAAAAGGTTGCGCGAGACAGGAAAAGGTGGTGGAGACAGGAAATTAGACTTAGGGTGGGGGGGATTAAGAAGAAGAAGAAGAAGAAAACTTTGAAAAAGAAGTTTTGCACCGAACGGATCAGATATTCAGTTCGTGAGCTGATGTAAAAATTTCACAGAAAATGGTTTATTCGGCTTTAACGATCGATTTTTTGGTGAAATATCGTGGGAATGTTGTGAAATTAATTGGTAAGTTGTCTCAAGTGGTATTTGGTAAAATTGTAATGATGTTTGATTATTAATTTTCGTGTCGATTTCATCACTAAAATTTGATACGGTACTCGATTATTGAAAAGGATGAGTTAGGTTCATTGATTACTCCAAAATTAATTTATGTAATGTATAGTAGTTAGTTCGTAAAACACAAACTTGGATTTTTTGGTGCGGTCTTTCTTTTATTGCCGTTCGCTGGTCGTCCTAGACTCCTAGTGATGAAGACGTTTTTTCTTCGTAACGAGTCACTCGAGTTCGCAACTAGAACTCGAGTGACGACAGTAATACCCGAATGTCAGCTTATGCTTGAGACAGCACAAAACGACTTTGGTACGATCAAGAGGGCAGACTCATTTTTACTTATTCGTCTCTGGTTACCCGTAAAGTTGCTGCTCGTCGGTTTTTTTTTGGAAGGAGTTCTTTCACTGCTGATACTGTTTAGTGTACGTTGGAGGTTGTTGAGTGTAAGCCTATTTGCTTGTTCGTCGTTTAGTACTGGGTTAATAGATTTTTTTTTGGAATATAGTAATATGTTGTTGTAATTTGAAAAATAAATTGTTTTCTGAAATAAATTGTTTTTTGGGTTTTTTTTTTTGCGAAGGAGTATTGTGTAATTAAAATTTATTACCTTGAAGCAACAGGCTACAAATGTGGTGTGTAAATATTTATTTTAGGGAAAAGATAAATTTTGGCAGTGTTGTTAATTTATTATATTGAATTTTTGTTGTTTGATGTAATGTCATCGAGACAACGTCTTTTCTTAATGTCGATGTTATTTGAGTTTGAAGTTAGTAACGAGTGAAAAATCTTTGGATCCGTGACCTTTATGCGGGATCAAGAAAAGATTGAGTTATAAAGGATGTTGGAGAGCTTCGTATAATCGATTAATTTGCGCCTGTCAAGCGAAATTTTTCTTTCCAGGCGTGGATTTACTCATCATCCGTGACCTTTAAAATCACCTTTTCAGCCAAAGGGTTGCGAGATCGGTTTTTGGCGCGAATTAAAATTTTTGATATGTTAATCTCGAACGTGGTATTGATCGATGAAAGGATGAGGAATGGCGTTGATTTGGTGACGCGGAAAAATCTGATTAAAAATTGTCGGGTTTATAATTTTAAATGGAAATTGAAGACGAGAGATAAATGTCAGTTGGGATTAAGTGAGTGAATAATGTTAAATCTTTTTTGTTGTTTTTTCATTAAATCTTGTTTTTGTTTTGGATTTCTTAGTTTAATGGATGAAGGTACAAGCACGTGAGGTAAACTCGTTTCCGACGAAAAGGTGCACTTAATTGATTAAAAGATCAGCGAGAAAATTAAGTATCGTCTTTAAAGACGAAAATATATTCGGAATAAATTTTTCCATAATGAACGAGAAAAGTTATTTATTTTTAAATTGAGACGGAGAAAAGTTCAGTATATATTTATCGCAAAGTTGGTACTCGAGACGTAGGCTTACCCTAAGGTTTTGCGCTCGAAATTGCCGTCGACACTCGTCAGTCGTCGCATATAATTCGCACGCCGTTGTATATGTCGGTTGACCACTAAGCGTCTACAGTGTTTGTTTTTAGTCACGGCTGAATGTGACATTTCGCGAAAACATATTTTTCACTGGAAATCCAATTTAGCGTTTGTTTGCCGCGGTAGTTTTCGCGTTATGTGGAATATGAGAGCGTTTTTATTTATAACGCCGAGAAATGAAAGCGAGTCCCGCGTGAAAATTGCATTCGATTTTATATTTCGTCGACTTTTTTTTTTTTTTTTTTTTTCTCGTAATGTTGTCGAGTGTTTTACACTCGACTTTTGTAAAAGTTTTGATTTATTTTCACGAGTAAAAGTTTTAACTTTATTTTCGGCAAAATATTTTTGCTCGAAGGCGGATAGATTTGAACGTTAACCACTTAATAACTGATTTTAATATTTGAACTACGCATTTCTATGACAACTACCACACTACAAACCACATTAAAAATTCGGAATATTCCGCTATTGAACAGCAAATAACAAATTTGTGGTTTGAAAATTTTACTTTTAGTAACTTGCTACATAGTTTATTAATTTTAGTTTAATACATCGCAATGAATTTACACGATGTTTCTGCGAAAACCAGTCGACAAGTGTTATCGTAGCTTATCGCGACGTGTAAATCATAATTTTTGGATGAGTTTGTCGTTAATTCGTGTTGTCGACCGTCTGAAAACGATCCGAATCTGGTAGGAATTAATTTATAAGCGACGTGATGAGAGAAGTTACGGCGAAAGTACGTAGTTGAAAACTGCGGTGTTAATAGCGGTTGTAACGACTACCGCGTGTTCGTCGTCGATGGGTGTTATCGCGGTTTCTCCTCGAAGCGAATCATTTCTTGTCGATGCCTCGGGGTTTGTTTGATGGCCGGTTGAGTTTATTTTCGGGGAATTGTTTGAGAGTTGGTTTCGTGTTTGTGCGTGCAATGGCACCGACGTGGAAAATGTCGGAAATGGAAGTTGACAGAGTGTGAAGTGGAATGGAACTGTTGTTAGTTGAGGGATAAAGAGAAATTTTTGTCGGCGTTGGTCGTGGTAATTGATCTTCACCGACTGCAATCTTAAATTTTTTTCGGTGGAGTGAATTTAGAGTCTTATCGTTTTAAAGTTGTCTAGGACTGCGTTATAGCTTTTGTGCGGAGAAAATAAAGCGCTCTCCATTAGTTTCATCGCGTGATGAATGCATCGTCTTGAAAGTAGACGCGTGATGCAACGACGATGTAACGAGTTTACTTCATCAGAAACTTCTCGGTAAATAGGATGTCTTGGGTAAAATGAAGTCAGACCGAGACAAATTGGATTTATGTACGAATAGTGGAAACGCCGATAATAAATTTTATTTTTCATATTCAACATTGAGAGCATACAATCATCGATATTAATTGGCAGAATAGATTTGAAATTTTTGTTAACTCACACTTCTCCACCCTTCCGTATTTATTGCGGATTTCGTGAAATATTTTGTTAGGAACGAGGCGTATCCCAGTTCATTAGTATGAGGAAGCGTGAGAAGAGAAAGTGGAGACGACAGTTGGAGCTATGCTTACTTCTCTCTCTCTCCATTTCTGTATCACCGAAAATCGATTCTTACGAGGCTCTATCATCTTAATACGTGTCTCTCGTTTCGTCCGCGGGTTAATGCCAACTAGCTTTTCGCGTGTCTCACCCGAGTTTTGACACGTGAGTTGCATTCCTTTTTTATTTTCATTGTTTGCAATTTTAGGGTCTATTTTCTTGACGCGTGTCTCGTTGCAAATGTAACCACTGCAAAAAAAAAAAAAAATTCAATATCAAAGTTTAAGCAAACTATCGTTGAAAAACTACATTTTTTTCTTCCCTTTTTTGTACCTGTTCACGTTTTGCCTTGTTTTAGTGATATTTTTTTTTCTGATGGGGTGGGGAGGGAGAGTCACGTGATTGGCAGGTTTTATATTGGTTTCGGACAAAGAATTCTTTTCCTCGTGGAATTGAGTTTCCTCAGTCCTTGGTTCTGGAAAGATGGTGCGGAGAGATAAGTTTCTGTTTGATTAATTCTCCCAGGCTCTTAGAGAACTGATTGGGTTGCTACCAGAAATACGAGTGATGAGTTATTCTTCTGGAATCGAGTAATGTCTTCGTTGGTTCAAAATGTGCAGACGTTTGCAATGTCGCGTCTTTAAGTTTGAGTTGAATCCAGTCGTTTTAGACTGAATATCGTACAAACTTTAAAATAAAAAATGGCACTTTTATTTAGTTTCGTATGCAAATTTGGGTTTGAGCACGAGTCGCTATCTGAATGTAGGATTCGGGGAGTTTGTGGTTTGAAGATCAATGGCGAAGAGTGGGTTTGGTTGTCGTGCTCCGGAGAGAGATACGACTCTACGAGTGAAGTTGCTTTTCATACACGCGTGAACTCTGTGTCGTTATTCTATTGAAATTTGAAGTTGGTTCAATGGTAGAAGAATACCTGTACAATGAATAGTGCGGATTTGCAAAGAGTGGTAAGTTTGTGAAGATGGTCGAGTCGTTGAATTGAATTGAATTGAATTGGGTGACGTTGAAACGGAGGATCGAAGAATTTGAAGTAACAGAAATATCACAAAGTTTTGATCGGAGTAAAGGTTGCAGAATAATATCTTTAAATATAGAAGAAGCTAAATGACAGAAATTCGGGATTTGTGACTGAGAATATTTTATTTTATATCGTAGTCAAAGGGTTAAACTGAGATTATGTACAGTATTTATGTAATGGATTATGGATTAGTATTATAGATTGGATAAAATTTTCGTAGATGAAAATGAACTGTACAGTAGTTGGAAGAAGTTTTTTGATTTGAAAAACTTCGTTACTGAGAAAGCAGTCTTAAATATTAAGGGTTAATTCCGGGGCAGGTATATTTTTTATATGACGTTGATTCAAAATTTTTGAAGGGAACTCGAAATCAGAATTTAAAAATTCATTCAGGCCGTCGGATTTAGGGATGAGAATGAATGACGATTTTAATAATTAACATTGTATGAACTGACGTTGAGTTCTTCGAAACTACGGCGAATTTTTATACAAGTATGCGATTCCCTAGAAATTTTAAATTTTGAAAAAGAAATTTTTTGTTTGGATTTGTTGAATATATTTATTTTTGTAAAGTTTAGCATATAAACCAAAAAAAAAAATTCTCTACATAATTATTGATTTTACTATAGAAGAATTCTGTATAAGCCTCCAATGTGACAAAAATGGCTGTCGATTTGCAACTAGCAGATGTGAAATGTTTTCTTTGTCGATTTTTTACTTCGTAGTTTTCGAGGCACAATTCCGCAGTTTTGTTCCGTCTTCTTAAGCCATTTCCATGAGAACTACAGCAGATGTTGCGTGAATGGTTCGTTGTATCTATCCTGAGTTCGCGTGTACGGATTATCCAGCTGATGCTAGGGTACTATTGCTTCCATCCGCAAAGTGCACCCCATCAGATCAGCCTACGCGAACACAACCATATGTGTCGTTGCCCCATTCTAATATAAATGATGGCGTTAATAATATTATGCCAAGGGAAAAGGCACAATTGTCCGTTGTTTCCGTTTGGCGGCGCAATTTTTGGCGGGTCGTTTTTCTTGATTAGTTCATTAGAGGGCTATTTTTTGGGTTTTTTCATATTTTTATCGAAAATATTTATTTTTAAGTTTGTTCTTGTGTTATTTAAATACAGGACAATTTTTTTTAAGTTAGAATCGTTTTAGGGGTTTGATTTTAATATCTAAAGAAGTAAGAACGATAAATGTTTGATCTTAAAAGTGGAGTTTCTGAGGTGAGAAGAATGGGAGAAAGGAGTTTGGTTAGCATTCTGTGCTGGACTGAGATAATACGCTCGGTGAATTGGTCGTTGCGTGACGTGGCTTTTGTGGTCGACTTTTGCTACTGCGAACAATTGATGGCGTTGGTTGTTGGTCAGAGTGGAAGCCAAAATTTAAAAACGAGAACTGTGAAGACAAAATATTTTGTAACTGATACTTTTAAGAAACGTTACTCAGTATGTAATAACATGCTTATAATTTTTTTTTTTTCTTTTTTTTTTGTAGGTAAGAATCTATTTTAATTCGGATGATAAAATGGTTGCAATTTTAAAGGTAAGTCAAATTACGTATTACTTCGTACAAACTTTGACTTCTCATCATCGAATTCGAGGGTACCTATTACTGGTCAATTACATTCAATCTGCGCATTCGTTTAACGTCGGTCTATGAGATTTAAATTAATGTAAAAGTGCGAGTTTGGTCTTAAATGCGACAACAGGCGGCTATGATTACTGCACTGCAGCTGCCAGTAACGACTCCATCAGTCGTTTATTTGCTGGTGGCAGGAAGCGAAGGAAAACCGCACGCAATTATGACCATAGAAAAAGTAGGCCGAGTGCCGAATCATTTTTATTTTAACCTCACAATTTTATTTTTAAATTTCGCCTTTACTCTCCGAATTTTCTTCGATAATTGGACTCCTTATTATCGGGAGGGAATTGGTTAATTGAGTTGTTAAAAAGAATTCGTGATTGAAAAAGGTGTTCCGTGATTTAATGGTAGTAAAGTTAGTTGATTTTCTTTCGTAATTTTGGGAAATGCGGTTGATATTTTAATAGTGGGAAAAATTAAAGTAATTGACTCGTTGAAAAAAATGGCACGGAGATTTTTCTTTCTTATTTGCACTCGCAAATTTGAGACTTAAAATTTTAAGTCTCGCGGCGTTCTCGCATGCTCCTCGTAAATTTTGATCAAATTTAAATCTGAACGTGCGTGTGGAAAAGGAAATGAGTTGTTGCGGTTTAATCCTCTCTTGAATGATTCGCGCAATTTGTTTAGCAGCTTAGCTCTGGAAATGGTCGGATTTGTTTGTTTTCTCAACCAATTCCTAAATCGTAAATTTTTCCGCTAAAAAAAAAAAAAAAAAAAAAATTTCTCGCAATTCAAATTCAACGACGATTTTTTTTTAACGCGTACTTAAACCAACTTGATGTTAAATTGTTAATGCAATCCAGCTTATTACTTTAACGTATCGTACGTCAAGTTACGTTCGAGTGAACGCGAGGGTCACGGTTGGCTCGTTTGTTTCTGCTCGTATAGTACAATGACCGTGACTCGACACAGGTGACCACAAAAGGTTGCAGTTTGTTTGTCGAGGCCACGCAAGCTCGAGTTTGTGGGTGGAGGAGAACGCGTCGTTACTAAAGAGTAACCGGATACACCCGAATTCCTCGAACACTTCCTCGAGTTGTCGTGTCCCTTTTTTTTTTGGGAGATAAAAGTGCAAGAATAAAAATTTTTATATTTTTGTTGAATTTTTGTTATATGTCAATTTGATTCGTGATTTTATTTATTTTTTCGTATTTTGAATTTAAGAGAAAAATTTTTGTATGTCAGTGACCTTTCCGAGGCTTTTTTGTGTTTTCTCTTCGCGGTTGGTGAAGGGAATTTTTTTCTCGTTTTAAAAGCTTTTAGGCTTTGATTGAAGAAAGCGATTCCTTTTCTGGCTGATGACGAAGAAAATTGCGTCGCACGCAGATTAGAAAAAGCGTTTAAAAGAAATTGCCATCTGGGAGTGAACTCCTTGTGATTGAAAAGTGCCTTTGGTAATTTCAACTTCATTTTTTCCTCTCTATTTTCGTCTTTTTCATTTTTTTTCTGGTACCGTATTAAACGTTGTATTTTTCGTTCTGAATTCAGAAGTTTATTGTTATTTTTAAATTTTTTCAGTTTTCTTTTTGGTAAACCAAAAATTATTTTCCGGTGGGTAAAAGCGCCGAAGCGAAACAGTGCGGAAATTTATTGTTTTGATTTGACGCTCGTTCGAGTGGCAGAAGTGAAATAACTTTTTTATCGTTGATTTTTATTTACGGATTTGCAAGAAATTTGTTTGCCGTTGAAAACGACATATTTTACTTAAAATTTTTTAAAATCTTTAAACTGAGAAATTTTTCACTTGACCCACTCGGAAATTTTGTGAATTGCAATTCAGACTGCGATCGAAGTTGCGTGTAACGAGCGTGCTCGAGTAATGAAACTCTTCTTGGATTCCCGTGTCTCATTAGGAGAATTTAAAATCCTTTTTGCCAAGTATTGGAAGCTTTGACTGTGAGACGCAGTTCCGAATAGCAAGAAGATGGTGCGTGCTGAGAAGAAAAAAATTCGTACCATCTGAGCTTTTATCCCCTTTTTTCTTATTTTTACAACTTTTAGGTCAATGGCGGTTTAAGCTAAACAAAAAGAAACATTAAAAAAAAAATGTGGACAAGAAAATTGCACCATTAACATGCGCGTGATGTTAGCGGATGCACGCCAGCTGCGTTTTCTTTAATCCGAAATCTAAATTTTCACTTTTTTTTCCAACGTCAAATTTTCTTTTTTAAATCGTTGGGTCTTTGAAGTATTGTAAGTTTTCAATAAGCAGAAAGCGTGAACTTTGTTTATTAGTGCGTTGTGTTTATTCGTGTGCAGTGGACTCTCGAAAGTTTTCTTCTGATAGTGGAACAAAAAGAAAAGAGAAGAAGACGGTCGTGTAGCGTACGGCATGACGGGAGGAAATTCTTAATAGGGTAAAAGATGTGGCGCTCTCGGTGGAGTCGAGTTGAGATAATGAAACGCCAGCAATCTGGGAGGCCGTTATGACTCGCGGGATGTTCGTGCTACCCGAGAGAGAAGAAACCGGAAAATATGGGAATTTTGTCTTATCGTGCCGAGGGAGGGAAAATGGATTCGATGTAGAGACATTCATCGACGACGAGTTTTGCATAGTCAAAGAATGATAAGGTGTATTTTGTAAATTTTTTATTATGACAGAAATTTTTTTTTGGGTAACTTTTTAATTGTCCCTTTTGTTTTTAATTATTATTTTTTTTAATACTTTTTTAACCACCCTCTCTCGAGAATATTCAAACGCGAAATTTTATTGGAAATTATTTTTTGCTCAGCTTAGTTTCCATACTTGCCACCAAATTATTTTACTTTTTTGCTTTTGTTTTTTGGTTAAAAAAAAATAGTCTTGTGAAGTTTCCATTTATGACTATATTTTTATTTTCTTAGCGCGTGTCGTAGTTGCTGCTAACCGAAATTTATAATGATTTTTGTGCGCGATTCTTGGAAGATTGAGGCCAACGCATAAAATGAGAATGTTTAACGCCGTTAAAAATGTGTAGAGAGGGCAAAACGATTACGAATAGTAGTTGTCGAGTTTTAAAACCCACCTAGGAAATTAAAAGCACCCACGCAAATGAATCGAGGCACGGAGAGTAATTTTA
>JAQIWS010001053.1:0-13678 GCA_034696085.1 Stigmatogaster subterranea | reverse complement strand
AAGTATTCGACACAAGTTGAACGCTTGGATTGGGAAAGTGTGAGTTTTGATAATTATAGTGGCGATGAATGTAAAGAGAAATGGAGCACCATTATGGCAAAGGTAAATAATAAAAAAAAATTAAAAATAAGTTTATTGGCGTTAAACTAATGTAACTTAAAATTTATTTCACAGTTACGTAGATATCGTACGTTAAGCGAACTTGTCGTTGATGCTAAAGAATGGGTTAAACATCCCTGGATGACGTACAATAACTCGAAGGGAAAGGTAAAACCTGTACGTTTTGTTTTTGCTTGGTTTTTTTTTTTATTTTTTTTATTTGAGTTTTATTTGTGCCATTAAGAAAATTTAATAAATTGCATATTTTGGGATTAAATTTATTTAGCCGAAGCCACCTGGACAACCGAAAAAACCACTAACTCCATATTTTCGGTATTTTATGGAGAAACGTCCGAAATACAGTCGTGAACATCCCAATATGTCTATGACCGATTTAGCTAAGATGTTGGCTAAAAAGTATGCTGAATTGCCCGATAAGAAAAAGGTATGCTGAAAAATAGTTGTGTTGTGACTTGTGTGATGGGTTAACTTTTTTTTCGATATCTCATTTTTTTGTAGATGAAGTACAAGGAAAGTTATGATAGAGATAACGAGATTTTTAAAGCAGAAATGGAGAAATACAAGTAAAATTTTAATTTAATTTATCACTTTAATTGTGTTGGTGACATTTTATTATTGCCTCTTCAGAGCTGAACATCCGGATATGTATCCAGAGACCGAAAGCAAATCAAAGTCCCAAAGCAAGCAGAACGGACCTCAGAAAGCTCAGACGCCAGTACAGTTGTTTTTGGCGGATAAAGTAAGCAAGCACAAGAATGAAACTGGTGTAAGTATTTTTTTATTTTATTTTGTTTATTTATTTTGATATTGGCAATCGCAGTTTAGTGTTTAATTGGTTTTTTTTTTCATTTTACGATAAAAATAGTCTAATAAGAAAGAATTAGACGAGAAGTATCGTCTTCAGTGGAAAACTCTCTCCAGCAACAAGCGTATTCGTTGGATTAAGAAAGCTTACGCTGACAAAGCCCGCTATGACGTAAGTACATTTACGAACTAATGAAGAATGAATTCGGAATTTTGGGATACAAAAAAAATTTTTATTATGTAGTCTGAACTGACCGAATATCAAGTAACTCATCCGGATTACAATCCAGAGCAGAAAAAATCAACCATCAGTAAAGCTGAGAAAGAAATTAAGGATCGTAGTGATGGAAAACCAGATCGCCCACCAAAGTAAAGCGAAATATTTGCGAAATTAATTAGATTATTAATTGTTGTTGTTTTTACTTAAAGTTCGGGATACAGCCTCTATTCGAAGATCATGTTGAAGGAACTAAAAGATATTCCGAGTAAGGAGAAAATGGGTGAAATTTCTCGCCGTTGGAAAGAGTTGAGCGACAAAGAACGCCAGACTTATGTGAAGCGAGCGAATGAAGCCATTGCTCGATATCAACAAGAATATAAATCGTACGTGGCCAATCTTACCGAAGATGAGCGAAAGGATTTGGAAGATGAAGAAAAGAAACGGAAGAGGAAATCAACGCCGTCCAAGGCCTCTACTGCGGCCGTGGCAACAACAACCAGCGAACTGACTGAATTGACGCCGTCGCGCCCAAAGAAACCAATGTCGGCGTTATTTTTCTACCAACAGGAAAAGATGGCTCAGTACAAGGAGGACCAGCCCGAAAGATCCGAACAAGAACTTACCAGGCTCATTGCTCGCGAATACGGTGAATTGAGCGAGAAGAAAAAGGAGAAGTATAAGAAGTTGGCAGAAGACGCGAAAAATTCGTACGTACCACCGCCGACTACTATGCAAAAACAATTGAAAGATAAAATTTTGAAGACGCAACCTAAGAAACCTCCTGTGTAAGTTAATGTCGTGAATTAATGATTAATATCGCTATTTTAATGATTAATTGATTCTAGGTCTGGCTATTCAGTATTTACGTCTGAAATGGTACCAAAATTGACCGACGTCGATTCGAAAAAACGCATACACGAAATTGCTAGGCAGTGGAGAGCGCTATCGGGTGAGGAACAAGAGAAATACAAACGACAACAGGCTGTGATGGCCAAGAAATATGCAAAAGAGTTGCAGAAATTTCTTTTGGTAAGTAAAACAAATAGCATATAAATTACCTAATGATTAACGTTGGTTTTCTGGTGGTTACGTAGACGTTGACGCCTGATGAACAGGTTGTTTATCAACAAATTAAAGCAAAGAAACCAACGCGTAGAAACACCAAAGCCCAAGCAGCGGCCGCGAAGGTAGAATCATCCAGTTCAAGTGATGAAGAAAGCGGCAAGGATGAAGACGGGGTAGGACAAAAGGTTTTTATTATAAAATTAGAGTAGAATTAAGGATTAAAATCGTGAATAAGTTTAATTTAACGTTATATTTTACTTGTGTGGTAAAGGAGACTAAAGAAAGTAGTAGCGACAGTGGATCTGGGTCTGGAAGCGATTCATCATCCGAATCCGACGAGTCCGACTCTGATTCCGATTCCGACAGCAAATCCGAGGACAGTGGATCCGACAAGGATGACAGCGACGACGAGGAGAATAAAGTAAGTTAAATGGTTTAGTGTTGGTTTTACGAACAATTACGATTAAACTTTTTTCTTTTTTCAAGAACGAGAAAGATTCTGGCAACAGTTCTTCAGCTGAAAGCGATGGCGACAGCAACAGTGCAAGTGCCTCTGAATCGGACTCCGAAGAAGAATAAACAAAAAAAAGAATTTTTTTTTTCATACATTTTATCTCATTGATGACAAGCTACCATAATCCGCAATTATTGTGTATTTTGAATATTAACAAAGGTTAAGTACTGCGAGAAGACCACGACGAGTAAAACGTGTTATTTTTGTTTTATATTTTAACAAAATGAAATCGCGTCTTTCAGGGGCAAAATAATTAGCTGTCATAATTAGAAACGTGGGGAAGTTAATTTTTTAATCAGTGCCTCAAAGAAACAATATGTCAAAAAAAAATCATTCATATTCGTTTGGCCGTACATTTATAATAAGAAATTCTGATGAAATTTGTACGTTTTAAGTTTTGTTTGTTTTAGTTTAAATTTCTTACCATTAATGTAACGGATTGTAAACTCTTTTTTTTCATCTGAATTTGTGTTTTAGAATTCCTATTTCTATCAGTGTGTGCTAACACAGCACACAAAATATGTTAAAAAGAATTGTGCGTAGAAAACTTACTCGTATATTAATAGATCGCGTATAATTTTGCTTTTTTTTTTAAGAAAAAATACAGTATAATTTCGAAATGCACCTCTTACAAAAAAAACAACACTTGTTTTTCTTATTTCATTTCGAAAAGTAACGCTACTGTAAAGGATGAATTTAAGCTTCAAAATAAAAATAAGACGCAAATGATATAATACTGTACTACCAATGCTATAGTTTTAAAATCCATCCAGTGTGATCATCCGCGCACTTTTCTATTTCTATTCGTGCATTATCCGTTGTCTGCATTTTTTTTTAAGAACAAATAAATTTGTATCTTGATAGGAAAAGGTTGCATTTAACGTCATTGTTTTCAAGTAAAGAAAAATTTTTTCGTCGATATAAAATGCAAAACGGGTAAAATTTAAATTGTTTCAAATTATCTCTGAAATGAGGATGCTTGGGTGTAGCGAATGGCACAAAATATTATTAATAAGGAATGTTATTTTCAGGGATTATTACAAAACAAAAATTGTGCGTTGAAAATTCCAATTTTAATGGAACGAGCGCACATGTTTAATTCTTTTTAATGGAATTCGTATTGTTTAATTAGTATAAGCGTGAAATAGATTTTATAAATGTATTACAATTTATTAAATAACCGATTTAGCTCTGACAAATTTAGTAGTCATTTTGTTTGACATGAAATTGGTTTTTTTTGTGGATCTGTCTTAAAATTTCATTTCTATAAAATTTTGTACATGAAACTGCAATGTGATAACAAAATTTGGAATTTCACATTTTTTCTCTCACTATAGTTTTGAAATACAAAATACAAACCCTTAAATGCGCCTACAACACTTACCAAAAAAACGAGATGTTCAGACCAAAATAAAATTGATAACTTTTTAAACGCAAATGACGCTCAATATTTTTTCATTTTTTATTAAAAATTTTAAATCCTAAAACTGCGCATGGTTTAAATTATTTTAAACGTTGTCATAAATTAAACTAAATTTCAAAATGTTCGGTTTCACTTTGTTCTCGACTTTCGTGTGGATTGTGCAGTGTTTATTTAAACCGATGCACAAACGCTTGAATACCGTACTGCTCGATAAATCCCATTACTGTATTCGTAATTTGCTTGAGATAATGAATTAAAATTAAAATTTCTAGTTTAGTTTTGTTTCAAACATTAGTGACTTCAATATCACATGCAGTTCTATTTTTACATCAAAAAATTTGAGAACGATTAAAAGAACCGCTGTAAATAATTTTACAGTCATTAATGGTTATTAGAATTAGTAATTTTGTAACGTGCAAAAAGAGTAAAAATTAATAAAAACTAGAAAAAAAAACAAAGTTAACTATGCAATCGACATTTTGTTTGAAAAATTACATTAGAAGTTTCGTGTAATAATTATGTGTTTTGTTTGTTTTTTACTCATCTATCTCCAAACTCAATTTAATAAAAAGAAAAATCGCCACATTTAATAGTGCAAGCACTTGTATCCACTAAGGGAACAATAAACTTTTTCCTTTACCACACAATGTAATTTCTTGTTTAAATGAAAAGTCTGCTCACAAAAAACGATTCCACATAACAGTGTAACATTTTATTCCTTGCAAATGACTAAAATGGATTAATCAATCAAGACACATTATTTTTTTTTAAGTGTTACGGTGATACAGTTTATTAAGCTAACAAGAAAGTAATTCCCACAAGTCTGATGCCTCAATAGAACATGAGCAGAGGATTTCAAATTGTAACTGTGTGCAATGTGTTCAAAAACATTTCCGACCAATCGGGAAAAAAATAAACCTTAAAAGAAGACACTGCAATTTATAATTTTCTGTATAATTTGATAAATTCATATCAATTCATGTTTTAACTATAAATTATTTTAAAATTGTAATTTACTTCTTCAAAATTGCAGCACCTTAAATATTAATATACACTAAAATTAATGTTGAAAAAGTTACTGGACCAAGCATCAGCGCAACTTACAGACTACGTACAATTAAAATTATAATCCTAAACCCAAAAATTTGTGTGAAATATTGTTGTTAATCTATTAAACTTCAAAATTAATAAAGATCAAAAATTTTTACCACCCTTCTCCAGTTTTAACTTTTGGCAAATTGAATTTTTCCCCACACAATTAGTAACTCGTATTAAATTAAACTTACCATACTAACAATTCAACCAATCTTCCCCCCAAAAGTACACAAATCAATAATATTTTAGTCATTAAATAAATTAAACCAAACCAATTAAACCTCGTATTGAACACAGTGCACACAGAATAAAGGGAGGAAAAACACTGACAAGAAATAAATCAGGTTAAACTATAAAATCTATGACAGTGGGAACAAATCGGGACAAAGGAGGGAACAGAACAAGACTTGGATGGATTACTTTGCAGTCATAATGTTTTCTTATTTTCTTTTTGTCAACCATAATTAAACAACTCTCAAGCATACCCATAATTTTGAAACCAAATTTCATCGACAAGATATAAAACAAGATTGAACAAAAGAGAAATATTCGTCACTTTTTCTTCATTTAAAGGCGTTCCATGCAAACGAGGCAAAATTTACTAAGGAAAAAGAAAAATAAACACAAAATTAAAACGATTTTAACAACTGTAAAGCTACAAGATCGAGTTCAGGGATCACACTTTTAACCACATATCACTGTGCCGTTATCTACACTGAAGCAAAACGTCGGATGTGAGTGTAAAACACACTGAGGCAGTGTGGAAAAAAAACAAAGTTTTTTGGTTGCTGTTTTTTTTTTTTTTGGTTTTTTTCGTAAATTTTTTGTATTCCAATCTTCACTGGGTTGATTACTGGTTAAGTGCTAAACACGGAGTTCACGAAAAAAAACCTCTGTAAATGTAAAATTTATTTTCGTCACTTAATTTTTTTTCGTTATTGTAGTCATCTTTTCCACTTTGAAAAAACAAACAAAAAGAAAAAGACGAAAAACTGAAGGATGTGGAATTTAATGATCGTTATTTTAAAATCCTATTGTCTGGCGCACACAATGTTGGTCACTCCCCCAAATGAAATCTCAAGTAGGAAGCACACATTCACTCACACTTTCAATTTTTGTCAAATCTTCCTTTCAGCCACCAAAAAAAAATTTAAAACAAAAATAAAAAAATTTCTTCAAAGTTTTTTTTTTCTTTTTTGGTTGTTGTTGTTGTTCCCATAATGCACAAAATTTTTCTTCGAGTGAGTCAATAAAAATCTAATTGATTCAAATCCTTTGTTTTTTCCTATGTTATGTTTTGCTTATTTTTTGGCTTTTCAAATTCCTGAACAGTTTTTCTTTCCCCTCAGTTCATTTGCCAGTTATCATTCCTAAAAAACAAAATATTTCTGCTTTCTTTTACTGTACTTAAAAACGCGGTTAAACAAGAGAAAAAACATTTTTTTCAAAGACTTATTAAATCTGTGTTTCGTTTTTGCCCATATTTGCAGTTTTGCACGCCTTTTAGTGTATTTATATATACATATATGATATATATATATAATATTTCTTTGTGTGTTAAACTCATTGATCAGACAAGGGGGGATTGGTTTTCCTCTAGAATACACGTCCAAACAGGAGATTATATTAGAATAGTGCTTAAGATGTGTTTTTTTTTCCTACCACAGCTTTGAATAATAATTAATTATACAGAAGTAGGGTTTAAAAATTTGTTGATGTCCAGCAGGCAGCAAGAAACAGCAACAAGCACATTTTGTTAAAGGCAAGGAGAAGTTACTGCTACGTCACCTTGATATACAGTTGGGAAGGTGGATGGCGGGAGAGAAAAAACAGACTTAAATATTTTCTTTAAGCCAATTTCATTAAATTGTTTTGCGAGAAAAAAAAAATTCAAAAAAATTATTCGGGTGCACGACAGCAGACAACACTAAAATAAAAAGCGTTTGTTTTCTTTTTTTGGTTTTCTTTTTAGTTTTTTTTTTTATCCCTAATATGACGTAGTTAGAATTAGTTAAAGGTTTGACGATAAAAGTTTAGTGTTTACGAAACTTTTTTTTTCGGGTTGTTTTCAAATTGGTGAATGGATACTTTTTTCCCCCACAAGATTCATGTCGGATGAAGAAGAAGAAGAAATTTGTTCGGGGTGTATGTTATGTAAATCGAGGCATCACGGGAGACTTAAGGAAAATTAAAGAGAATAAGGAAGAAAAGGGCAACGCTTGACAATCAACTTCCAAGCAGCGGTTGTTGGTTTTTTTTCAGCTTTTTTTTCTGTTGTTTACTGTTGTTTAACTACAAATTGTTGGATAATTTGCGAGCATTAATTCTGTCCTCTTCGGCCTTTGTCCTGCAAAACGAGCAACACATTTAATTTAAACTCTAAAGTCTAAACTAAACTCATTCACAATTTTAATTCTTTTTAACGCGGTGTTAAAAAGCGATACGTACGTAAGTTACTTGCTTGCGTTGATCCTCCTCCTCTTGACGTTTCTCGTAATGGATGAAGTCGTCAAAGATGGAGGTCGTGTGTCGGTACGAGTGAATTATTTTCAACACCTGTTTACCCTTCTCGGGTGGCACTTCCTGCGTGTCACGTGAGTTTGTCACCGGCTTGTTCTCATTGTTCTCCAGGCGGATGTGTCGTAGCTGCGAATTGGGTACGTCCTTCACGTAGACCCATTTCACTTTAAATTCGCCCTTCCACTTGTCTTGAGCCCACACGTTCGAAGTAGCATTGTAGTCCACCTCCGACTTCATTTGGGCCATTCCACAGAAGTGTCCGCTGCCATTCACACTAAAGAAGAGATACACGAGACCTTTTCCCTCGCGTTCTCGCATGGCTGCGTCCAAACGTTTGTTACCGTGCTCCGTGCTGCACCAAATGCCGTACTTGATCGAACGATGAATGTCGTCCTCCGAATAGCTCTTTATGATGAAAAATCGAGCATTTTTCGGGTTCATATCAAATTCCTTCGGATTGTACTCGTTCACCTGGCGTAACTGATCTAATACAGGATGCGCTGGATAATTCACCGGCCCCGTCGATTGATTGTTCATCGTAGACGCGGGAGGCGGATTGTAGTTCCCACCACCGCCGCGACCCCGCGGAGCTCCCCAAGCCGAACGCGCCGGCTGCGGCACAATGTTGGTCGGCGGTTTCGACATTCCTCCACCGCCATTGCCGTTCTTACTTTCCCAAGTTCCAATATCCATCCCGCCACCGTGCTTGCCGGGCAACATAGGCGCAGGGGGAATGCTTTTCGGTTTGGATTTGGGTTGGGGTTTCGCGGGTTGGCTAGCTATCGTAGCCCACGTCATTTTTTTATTCGCTGGAGGGCCGGCGTTGACTGACATTGGCACTGTCATATCCGCACCACTATTCTTGCTCACCAAGTCGTTGACGGCAGCGACTGCCGCGCCACCTTTCACGTCCACCATCTTGGGATCTGAACGATCTAAGATGCTCAATCCTTGAATGCCTTGTTCCACTGGTTTAAGACCAGAACGGTCCGATTGATCACCGCTGTACATCTCACGATAATAATCGTCATATGGTGCGTGAGAACTTGGTTTTCGACTCGAACTACCCCATGCTGAATAATCGCCATTTCCATGGAAATAGTTGAAACCAGGCTGATTGAAACCTCCAAAACTGCCACCACCAAACATGCCTTCCATGTAATGCGAATGCTGGTCGTTGCCAATCTGGCCACTGTAACCACCGAGGAAAGTCATGGGATCGCCGTTCGACCATGCTCCTTCGCTCAATCCAAGATTTTGATATGGAAACATGCCATAGTAGCTGTTGACGTATGGATCTGCCATGCTGCTTGCAGACATTGGCGTGCTGTAGCTCTACACGCAAAAAGAATCACAAAAAAACATTCATTTTACACAATGGTCGCGTTATTTCGAATTACCGTAAACAACAAACGTAAATAACAATAATAAAGCAAAATTGTAAGAAATACTTGATGGGGTTGATTCCTCCAAGAGTCGAACTCTTCATCATTTACTGAATCCTTGGGGCCATTGGATACTGAAATGAAAAGAAACCAGTTGAACAATTCGAAACATTTCCTTTGTTGCGTTGTTAATAATCTGGTTCAATCTGCGAGTCCACCTCTTAGCACCATTACTTTATCATTATCAGCCTTGCCCTCCAACATTTTTTCTTTATTAATAATACTTTTTGACGACAAACTTGTTTTCGAGCGATATCTCGTCGGTATCGGCGATCGAGACACAACCCGAATCAAGTCCACCACATGTTTAATATTTGACGCCATGTCGGCGAAATTTTAACATAAATGGTCGAGTACAAAGTGCGCTGACGTCAATTTAAACGCAGTCGCTTGAAAAGAAATTTAGATTGCGTATAAGAACAAAATACTTTTGTTTAATGAGTCCGTAGGCCTAAAGGCAATGGGTGTATCAAGGAAGGGCGAGTCTAATTTGTAAGGTTGAGGCATTTCGTAACAAATAGTTGCGAGAACTAAAGAGTACTCACCTTGATTTCCTTGCCCTTTCATTCGCTGCATTTTCATTAACATCCAAAGAACCATGCAAATATAAACCAAAGTAACATGTGAATAGATAAAAATGGCCGACACGAAAAAAGATGAAAGGGTTTTGGTTCGCAGAAAACTTGCCAACGCAGCCATGATAAAAGAGATGTCGCTACCTGATCAACACTCGCAGACATTACACGATGAAGTCCAAACGAAGAATCACGGAGTTCGGCAACGGATAAACAATGATATATTCCTTAATTACAGGTCGGATTCCTTGTTAGTTGTTTCTTGGGATGATAATTTTCAACACCTAAAAGTCCAGGAACTTTGCACACTTCTTGGAGGGAACAATGGCGGCTTCTCATGTGCCTCAATCCCGCGCAGTGCAAGTCACATGATCACTCGACCCCATGACGTAGCACAAACCAAATGGGGGATATCCTTCACTTCCCGCCTTCTCTGATGGAACGATCGACGTGCGTCGTGATACGATCTCTAATGAGTCAGGGAAAATTTATTCTACTCTTTAAAAGTTGTCGTTTGTTCTGATATTTTATCCATTCGCACTATTACGCCATGGAATTTTCGGATTGAGACTCCATCTTGCGCGCTGGTTTTTTTCCTACGTTTTTAATGAGTTTTAGTTGTTTTTTGTAGATAATTATATAGTTAATTAAATGTGAAATGGTACACGATTTAATGTGCATTTATGTTTAATAATTGGTTACGTGTGACGCAGTTTGGATATTGCGCCATTAATTCGATGACGCAGAGGAATGAAATTTATAACACGTCAGTTTAACGTCGTTTTATTCTTGGAAAATAATACGCGGAATTTGTTATACACGAGTTAAAAAAGCGATTACAAATTGTACAAAATTTTTTTATCCAAAAGTGTGTTCCTGCTGCAATTGGCTCACTTTCAGGATTGTAAAAAGATTGGTAAATAAACATGACTAAAGTAAACATCGCCGTCGCGAAACTTAAATTACACCCAACGACGAGAAAAAGCTGAAAAGCACTCACTTCATTTATAATAAACTTAACGAAACTCAACGGTATTATATAATAAACGAAGTCTTGCGACCACACAAATTTGTAATTCTCACTGGAATAACGCACGAAATAAAAAAAAGCGATGTAGCAACTCCAACTTGCGTGAAAGCAAAATCTTGTAAAATAATTAATGTTAAATTTATCAACGCAGCCTCCGAGGAAAAAACAATGATGATCCTTTTGCACGATACAAATTCCACACAAGACGCAATGTTGACTATTTACTGGTACGTCATGACCACACGTCTGGCAAAAACGATGCTCCGTGGAACTGTAATTAATTAATTGCTTTTTGGAGAACAAGTACCAATTTTTTGTAAGATTGTACAATGCAATTACAGCCAGGGCACTGTACACTGTAAAGGCGAATTCCGATTTCTCGATGTAATTTATGTATACAGTACCAGCTACCAAGATGATGAAATTGCACACAGTGTAAATTCTTGCTAGGATGGTAATTATTTTTAAAGTGTAGAATCTGCGGCTGGATTTGTATTTTTCCAGCGTTACGTCACGTGTTGTGAGAGGTAATTGCGATGAATTCCACATGGCGATACAGGTGTCAGAGGTCTTTCAACACCTGGAAAAATTAAAGTTTTAATACAGTACGGTTTTTATGATTCGCTGCATATTGCTATTTACCCTTACGATAAGGCTTTTATGAGTAATAACTCGGTGTAACGTAAATTTACCTTGAATAAATATTTTGTCACCTGACGCGACAACGAAAATGTTGATAAGAAATTTTCTTCGACGTTTAATCTAAGTTTTTAATTTTGAAATTACAAAATTAAAATTTTGTACACGACGTGTTTTAATTTAACATAACCTTCAGTTAAGAAAACTTTTTTAGTGAATTAAAAACATTTATTACGTATATCGACAGTAGATGTCAGTGACAACGGCGCTCCTGTCTCAATTTTCGTTGATAAAATACGAAATATTTAGATTTTATTTATAATTATTCACCTAAGAAATAACAACAAGTTACTATTATATCACTTAAGATATTTCAAACTTCAATCTTAAAAGCTAATCTTAAAAAAATCGTGTTACTCGTATTGTATTCCAGTTCGCGTGCGGTCCGTACGCACGAAGACAAACTCTCAAACGTAGTTTGCGTTCAAGAAAATAATTACGACAAATTCTAGTTAGTTACTAACCGTTAACGATCACAAAAAACACGTCTAAGGCCGAAATGGCAGACGTCACGGAAGACATCAAAGAGGAGGATGAAAAGGAGAAGCAAATCATGGAAAACGTGGACTTTTCCGGTAACCAGACCCTGAATCCTTTTCATGTCGCTCCGCCATTTCTTAATTTGAAATACTGAAAATGTGGTTAGAAAATTGTTGAGATAGATTCACTAGTTTTTTGTTTCATGTCATACGCTGGAAATTTTGGCATTGGTTAAGAAAGGTCGTGTTATTTAGCTGAAACGGTGGAAATTTTGTAATTGTCGTTTTATATGTGTAAAAACTATCAAAGATGGCGGTATTTCCATTACACACCATTGAACGTTTCCTCTTGAATTCGGATCTGGTTTTAGAATTAACCCAACACAAGTTTTGTCAAAAATAGGATTTTTTTCCTCAAATTTTAAATTATTAACTGATCCACCGCGTTTGTAAGGTTTAGGCTTTTAATTTAAAAAATCTAAAACTCTCAATTTAGCGTATGTTAGTGACGATTGATTCTTTTAACTTGTCAAACCACTTGAAACGTGATAAATTGTGTAAGATTAACATTTTTTCCATCTCGTTATTAGGTTGTGATGTTTGTGGAGATGACCACGATACGGAAGATTGTCCAATTTTATGCGTTGGAAAGAAAGTGGTTGATGCAGTTGCTCCTTCAAGGGCACGTCTCACGTTACCACAAACATTACAAGTGAGAGACTTAACCGATAATACTACGACGGTCATCACGACTGAATTAATTTCATCGGGAACACAATTTGGACCATTGGAAGCAAAACGATCGACAGAATTTAACATGGCAACGAAACTACCCCTAAAGGTTTAATATATAAACTGCTATTTAAGTATATAAATAATTTTTTGTCTAATAAAATATTTACTATTCAATTGTGAACAACCGTAGATATTTACAAAGGATGGCACGTTTGTCTACGTCGATGCTACGGACGAATCGCAGTGTAATTGGATGGCACTGGTTGCACCTGCAACAACTCAAGAAGAAATGAATCTGATAGCTTATCAAGTAAGTAAGAACGGTGGTATTTCTGTGATTTTTAATTAAATTATTTATTTATTGCAGTCAAAAGAAGATGTTTTTTTCTCATCACTTAAACAAATAAAACCGGGAAAGGAACTTCGAGTGTGGTATGCTCCTAAATATGGAAGAAATATGGGTATTCCTGCTCCTTGGGAATCAGGTAAAATTAATACGTGAATCGATGTTAATTTTTAATTAAAAATTAATTTCATTTAAATTTAGGAAGTAGCAACTGTGTTTCACATTCTACACACTCTGATAAAGTTAGTAGACCATCAGGAGTACGTTCAAATCCAACGAGAGTAGTAAAAAGACGTAGAAAATTTTTTAAACATCGAAATCGACGAGGTAATTTTCTTTTTATTTAAAGTTTTGTAATCATTCAGTGTTATTCTAATTTGTCTTTGTGTGTTCCAGCACGGTATTATGGAGACGACGACGCTTATGATGATTTTGATTCTGTTCACTCGCATAAAGAAATAGTTCAACAGTTAGACCCTCGCAGATTAGGATTCAAAGAATTAAAAGAGTGGAAGTGTAGCCAGTGCGGTGACGTGTTTGAGAACTGCTTAGATTTTGCACGCCATTTAAGTGATCATTACAAACCTCGTCAACCAGGAGCAAAGCGA
>JAQIWS010001052.1:0-13679 GCA_034696085.1 Stigmatogaster subterranea | reverse complement strand
ACTTACCAAGAATTTAGAAGATAGATGTGCTGGACTAGAATCAGCGTCGCATGCGGTTGCTCAATTAAACGTAAGAATTGATTTACCTAGTTTCGCCGTATTTATTACTAAATGCTTAATTATGTTTAGGATCAAATGAAGAGCGTCAGTCATGATCTGACGTCATTGGAAGAACAAATGGATGCTATGGGTCCTGTTGGACGGGATTTGAATGTTGTGAGAAAACAATTGGATGAAATAAAGGTAATGAAGATTAAAGACTGAAATTGAAATTGCAATTGGAAATTCTAAATTTGGTATTTTTACAGAAATTCTTCAATTCTGTTGAGAATGAGAAAGATAATTTAGCCGGTTTGGAACAAACTTGTCAAGAGATTATTGAACAAGGATTTACTCCCGATCCTAAAGGATTGAAGAATCAATTTGAAGGTTTACGTCGACAACTGAGTAAAATCGAAGATAGAGCGCACACGCGTGATACTGAATTGGATACTGTATTAAACAAATTGGAACATTTCTACGATGACTACAACAATGTCATGAGTGAAATTCAACGAGGGGTGGTGGAAGAGAAGTCATTCAAACCCATTGGCGGAGATATTGATACTGTCAAGTCACAGCAAGAAGAATTTAAGGTAATTTATTTTTTTTAAATTCTGTTGCGACGTATTTATATAACAAAAAAAAATTTCTCAGGATTTCGTAAAACATCATATGGAACCATTGAACAAGCAACTGGACGAGATCAATAAAATTGGTCAGGGATTGATTCAATCAGCCGCAACTAATGTCAGTACGTCCAGTTTGGAAACTGATTTGGAGAAAATGAATGACAAATGGAATGATTTGAAAGAAAAAGTAAAAATTTTATTTTTATTTGGTTCTAATATTGAGAATGAGTAAAATTGACATTTGAATTTTTCTTCTTGTAGTTGAATGAACGTGAACGTCGTTTGGATGTGGCGTTATTGCAGTCTGGCAAATACCAAGAAGCCTTACAGAGTCTCTTGAAATGGTTGAACGACACCGAAGATATGATTACAAACCAGAAGCCGCCTTCTGCTGACTATAAAGTGGTCAAGGCCCAACTGCAAGAACAAAAAGTTAGTTGCATATTCTTTCAAGACTTCAGCATTTGGTATTTTTTATTTTTTTTACTCATTCTCACTCTATTTTTCTAGTTCCTGAAGAAAATGTTGCTTGATCGCCAGAATAGCATGTCGTCACTATTCCAAATGGGAGAAGAAATTGCCGCCAATGCCAATACTTCTGAGCGTCATCAAATTGAAGACCAACTGAATGATCTCATGAACCGTTTTGACGGACTTACGACCACTGCCCAAGAAAGAATGGAAAATCTTGAAAAAACATTACCAATTGCTAAAGAATTCCAAGACAGAATGACACCGTTAGCTGATTGGTTGGACCGCACCGAGAAAAAATTGAATAACATGGAAACGATTGCTACTGATGAGAAGAAAATTCAGAAACAAATTGCACAACATCAAGTAAGATCTAATTAATATTTATTATGATCAATAGTATTTTCTAAATGGAATATTTTTGTAATAGAATCTGCATGATGATATCCTCGGTCATAAACCTGCTTTCGATGAACTCACCGACATTGCTCAAGTGCTCATGGGTCTCGTTGGAGACGACGAAGCTCAGAATCTCGCAGACAAACTTCAAGATCTAACGGACAAGTACGCCAAGATTGTAGAGGAGAGTGAAAATCTTGGCCGTTTTCTTGCTCAATCGCACGAAGGAGTTGGCCACTTTTCTCTTAACTTGGAGGACCTGCTCAATTGGATTGACGAAATGGAGTCGCGCTTGTCGAGATTCAGAGTGCTCTCCGTATTTGTAGATAAATTGCAGGATCAACTTGACGAACTAACGGTAAGGAGATACAAACATTTATTTGCTACCGTGAGAATGGCGTTTTTTAAAATTGGTTTTTCTTGTAACTTTTTTATAGGAAGTGACCGAAGAAATTGCAGATCATCAGAAGCAGGTGGATGATGTGACTGCAAGTGGACACGAAATTATGAAACATAGCACCGGAGACGACGCTCTTTTAGTCAAAGAAAAATTAGACACTCTTCAACAGAGGTTCATGGAATTGACTAGTAAAGCTGCTGACCTCTTACGACACGCTCAAGAGGCTTTACCACTCTCGCAACAATTCCATACTTCGCATAATCGCATGGTGGAGTGGTTGATGCAAGTGGAGTCGCAAGTAGCGTCGTTGGACACTGCAGGACTCGCATTGCAAGATCGAGAAATTGCTGTGAGTAAAAGAAAATAATATTTTTTTGGAGGTTGGGAATAGGCATAAAATGAAATGTTTCTATTGTTTAGCGATTGGAAGAAGAAATTCAAGAAATGAAACCAGTTCTGGAAAATGTCAATCACGTTGGGCCTCAGCTGTGTCAAATTAGTCCAGGTGAAGGCGCCTCCACAATTGAGACCTTAATGTCACGTGACAACAAACGTTTCGACGCGATTTGCGAACAAATTCAACGTAAAGCTGAACGAATTCAGCTATCGAAACAACGATCGTCAGAAGTGATCGGAGACATTGAGGAATTTTTGGATTGGTTCCGCGACGTGGAGCGTCAAATTCTCGAGGCCGATCCGGTCGTGCCTGATCCTGATCAACTACGCCTGCTTCTCAAAGAACACAAAGTAAGACTTTTTAAAATAACTTTAAAATTTATTGACAGTTTTTTTAATTTTTATTGTATTTTTGTACTCATCAGGCGCTAAATGACGACATCAGCAGTCAAAAAGGTCGCGTACGCGACATAATGTCAACGGCGAAGAAAGTAATGCGTGATCAAACATCGAATGACAACATTCCCATGATTCACGATAAACTTAACAAACTGAAAGACATCATCGCCAGCGTTTCTCAGATTAGTTCTGATCGATTGAGTTCTTTGGAACAAGCTCTGCCTTTAGCAGAACACTTTTACGACACACATTTGGAACTGGTTCAATGGATGGACGAACTGGAACAAGAAGCCGTTCTTCTGGGTGCCCCGATAGCAAACGCCACTCAAATTAAGAAGCAACAAGACAGGACCAAGTCGTTGCTTCAGTCGATTACGGAGCACAAGCCGCTGCTGGACAAACTCAATAAAACAGGAAATGCACTCATCAAGCTGTGCGGCGAAGGCGAATGCATGAAAGTGCACGAAATTCTAGAAGCAGACAACGGCCGCTACAACGGTCTAAAAGTTGGACTGCGAGATCACCAAAATGAACTCGAACAAGCGTTGCAAGAAACATCTCAATTCGCCGACAAACTTGATGGCATGCTTAACTCTTTGAGCAACACTGCCGATCAAGTGAACAACGCAGAGCCAATTTCTGCCCACCCTGAGAAAATCCAAGAACAAATGTCGGAGAACAAAGCCGTCTTAGAGGATCTTGATAAGCGTACAACTGCATTCGAAGCAGTAAAACGAGCCGCTGATGATGTAATTATCAAAGCTGGTGGAACGCGTGATCCAGCGGTGAATGACATCAAGAAAAAATTAGATAAATTGAATGTTCTTTGGGATCAAATTCAGCGGTTGGCTAACGATAGAGGAAAATCTTTGGAAGATGCAATGGATGTCGCCGAGAAATTCTGGGATGAGTTGCATTCAGTAATGGGTGCACTCAAAGAATTGCAAGATTCATTGACGTCTCAAGAATCCCCGGCGGTTGAACCGAACGCCATCCAGCAGCAACAAGAAGCTCTGCAAGAACTGAAGCAGGAAATCGACCAGACCAAACCCGAGGTTGACCAATGTCGACAAACGGGACAAAACTTAATGCGAATCTGCGGAGAACCGGACAAACCTGAAGTGAAGAAACATATCGAAGATTTAGACCACGCGTGGGAAAATGTCACCACACTCTACGCTAAACGAGAACAAAATCTCATCGATGCCATGGAGAAGGCCATGACTTTCCACGACACGTTACAGGTAAATTAAATTTTTAGTATTATAATAAATATTTAACAGTTCAGAACCAATAAATGTTTCTGTTTTAGAATTTACTGGAATTCCTTGACAATGCGGAAGAAAATTTCGCGAATCTGGGACCGCTGGGATCAGACATCGACGCAGTCAAGTCTCAGATATCTCAACTGAAGGATTTCAAATCCAAAGTTGATCCTCACATGGTGGAAGTAGAAGCACTGAACCGGCAGGCTCAGGAACTCACGGAAAATACAGCTCCTGAGCAAGCGCAAGCCATCAAGGAACCTTTGAATGATGTAAATCGTCGTTGGGATGACATGCACAGAGGCATCGTTGAGCGACAGAGAGAACTTGAACACGCTCTTCTCAAATTGGGACAATTCCAACACGCTCTCGAAGAGTTATTCGTTTGGATCACAAAGACTGAGAAGACTTTGACTGGACTGAAACCAGTTTTTGGTGATCCGCAAACTATCGAAGTGGAGTTGGCTAAACTCAAGGTTAGAATTCACAAAAATTGATTTAAAACGTAATAAATTTGGTAAAATAATTTTTATTTTTAATCTAGGTTTTGATGAATGATATGCACGCTCATCAAAACAGTGTAGACACGTTAAACGACGCGGGTCGACAACTTATCGAACAAGACAAAGGCAGCGAAGAATCTAGCAAAACTCAGAAAAAATTAGGAGAATTAAATAATCGTTGGAAAGAATTACAAGGACGTGCCACGGACCGGCAGCGAGACCTGGAAGACGCTCTCAAAGAAGTATAAATTTTAATATAAATTAAAATAGTTGCAATTATTAATATTCACCCCTTGTGTCTTTCTAACTTTGTAGGCGCAAGCCTTCAACCAAGAAATCCAAGATCTCTTATCTTGGTTGGGTGATGTGGATGGATTATTATCCACATCTAAACCCGTTGGAGGGCTACCAGAGAGTGCCCGGGAACAATTGCAGAGGTTCATGGTAAGAAAACTAAACTATTTCTTATTACGTTTTAAAAAATTTTTGGAGACGTGATTGTAAATTTTGTTTTTCGTAAATTTTAAAGGAAATTTATAACGAACTTGACTCCAACCGACCCCGGGTTGAGTCCATTCAACAACAAGGCGCTGATTACGTTAAACGAAGTACAGAAGGAGCTGCGACTAATTTACAGCATAATTTGAAAACGTTAAGACAAAGATGGGATAGCGTGATGAACCGTGCTGGTGATAAGAAAATCAAATTGGAAATCGCTCTCAAAGAAGCGACGGAATTCCACGAAGCGTTGCAGTCGTTCATTGAATGGCTGACTAAATCAGAACACGTGATTAGCGGACTTAAACCTGTTAGTCGAGTCATGGATAGTATTTTGCAACAAATTGAAGATCATAAGGTAAAGATAATAATTTTTTTGAATTTGTTAGAATCTTTCTCGTTTTTAGAAAATTTTAATTCTAATTTTTTTCTACTTTTAATGAATTTTTGCAGGCTTTCCAAAAAGACATTGGTTCTCATAGAGAAGTGATGCTCAATTTAGATAAAAAAGGCACTCATCTGAAATATTTTAGTCAGAAGCAGGACGTGATCCTGATCAAGAATCTTCTCATCAGCGTCCAACACCGATGGGAACGCGTTGTCTCCAAGTCGGCTGAACGCACGCGGGCTCTCGACCATGGATACAAAGAAGCTAAAGAGGTAAAAAATAATAATTCTGCTATCTATAAAATAAATAAATTTGTAATTTAAAAATAAATTAACTTTAGTTCCATGATGGCTGGACTGAGCTAATGACTTGGCTCGAAAAATCCGAGCAAGTTCTTGATGACATGACGAGCATCAGTAACGACCCAGAAAAAATCAAACATCAATTGACCAAACACAAAGAATTCCAACGTACTTTGGGTACCAAACAACCAGAATACGATACAAATATGCGCCATGGACGAACGCTTAAGGAGAGGGCGCCTAAGAGCGATGCTCCCTTGATTCAGGGGATGATGAACGACCTGAAGAGCAAATGGAATGCTGTTTGCGCTAAGTCGGTCGACAGGCAGCGGAAACTCGAAGAAGCCCTTCTCTTTAGTGGTCAATTTAAAGACGCTGTCCAGGCACTTCTGGATTGGTTGTACAAGGTTGAAAAGAATCTCAATCCCGATCAGCCCGTCCATGGAGATTTAGACACGGTCACTACGTTAGTCGACCAACACAAATCATTTAAAGAAGAATTGAAAGGAAGAAACAATAATCTTGATTCTGTTCGAAAAACGTCTAAGGAACTTCTGAAAGCGGCAAACCCTGAAGATTCAAAGAACATCAAAGCGCAAATCGGGGAACTGGAGACCATGTGGGATAAAATCACAACTTTGGCTGACACGAAGCAGAGACGTCTCGACGTTGCTCTCAGACAAGCTGAAGACCTGCACAAGAAGGTGAATATCCTTCTGGAGTGGTTGTCCGACGCTGAGATGAAACTACGATTTGCCGGGGCGTTGCCTGAAGATGTTTCTCAGACTACGGAACAAGTCAACGAACATCGTAAATTTTTGACGGAGATGGCGGATAAGGAAAAGGATAAAGATGTTACGATTGCTTTGGCTCAAGAGATTCTTAAGAAGTGTCATCCGGATGCGGTTTCAGTGATTAAACACTGGATTACGATAATTCAAACAAGATGGGAAGAAGTGAGTGAAAATTTTTGGGATTTCGAGATTTTATTTTGTACTTTAATAATTTTTTGATTTTTATAGATCTCTATGTGGGCCAAACAACGTAAACAACGATTAGACGACCATTTGCATTCGTTGAGAGATCTTAACGAACTTCTTGACGAATTGTTGAATTGGTTGAACAGAAAAGAAAACACGTTGGTCAGTTTGGAAGCTAAGCCACTTCCAGATGATGTTCCAATCATTGAAAGACTTCTCGAAGAACACAAGGTATCTCTCTTTTCACCTTAAAATCGAAATTTTTTCTTTAATTGCGAATATTTTTAAAGGTGTTTACTGACGAATTAACCGAACGCCAACCCGAAGTCGAACGAATTACAAAATCAAAACGACCTCCTGCGAGAGAGAAGTCCCCGAAAGGCAGAAAAGATGCTACTCCAGCTAAAGGTGGCGCTAAAACGACTCCGAGAGGAGGAGACGTGAACGACAGACTTTCAAAGGATCCTACAGGTTCCCTCAAACGACAAGTCAGAACTCCGAGAACGTCTACGCCAGCGTAAGTTTTAAATCACGGACAATTTTGTGGTTAAATTAAGTTTTCAATTTAATTTTTTTCTTACAGCAAAGGTCCAGTCGAGCCTCTTATTAAAAATCCTCAGGTGCGAGAGCTGTTCGACAAATGGCGACACGTTTGGCTTTTGACGATGGAACGTCAACGTCGTCTATTGGACAAACTCAATTACCAGAAAGAGCTCGAGAAGATGAAGGACTTCAGTTTCGATGACTGGAGACGAAGGGTGAACTAATTTTCGACGACTTTGTAAAAAGTTAATTTTGTATCGTTGTTTCAAGTTTTATTTGTTAATTTTTCAGTTCTTGCGTCACATGAATCACAAAAAATCTCGCATTATGGACTTCTTCCGCAAGATGGATAAAGACAACGACGGCAAACTCCTCAGAGACGAATTTATCGACGGCATATTAAGATCAAGTAGGATAATTATATCCGAGTAAAATCACATTTTAGGTATTTATTAATTTACTTTTATTATTTTAGAATTCGCAACAACTCGAATGGAATTACACGCGGTCGCTGACATGTTCGAGAGAGGTGGTTACATCGACATTAAAGAATTCGTGGACGCCTTGAGGCCAGATCGAGACGTAAATATTATTGTAATTCATGTTTATTTAGTTGCGATAAATTATTTTTCTTGCAGCGCGACCGTCCCATGACCGAAGCAGAAAAAATCGAAGACGCCGTTCAAGAACAAGTAATGAAGTGTACTTGTCAGTATCGTTTCAAAGTGCACCAAGTTGGAGAGGGAAAATACAGAGTACGTTAATAAACCATTACTCAATGATGTTTAAATAATCTAATAAAATTTGTTTTTTTAGTTTGGAGAGTCGCAGAAATTGCGTTTAGTTCGCATTCTGCGCAGCACAGTGATGGTCCGTGTGGGCGGTGGTTGGGTTGCCCTTGATGAGTTCCTTGTCAAGAACGATCCTTGCCGAGGTAAGATGAATCAATATAGCAGACTTAGACTTAAGAATTTGAAAATATTAACTAAGTGATATATAGATATGTTTATAAGATGATGATTTCTGACATTTTTACTCAATTATTGTATTTTCTTTTTAATATTTAATTCAATAGCGTGTCTTCAAGTCCGCTCGGCACGTCCTAAAACGAGTACTCCGAAAAAACATGCTTAATCATATATCACTTTTTCAGCTTTTTTTAGTTAGTCTAGCTTTGCTTGTTATCACCGCGAGCTTGTGGTCATCAACAAAATGTCATCGTTTAGTTTTTGCGCGTTTAAATTTATTTTTTCTCTTTAAATTACCAAAAATTATTTACAAAATTCAATATTTCTCGAATTATCTTCCGCTTTCTTCTTTTTTTCTCTCAACAGGTGGCAGGGAAGAAGCTCTTAAGCTTACTAAATTACTAATCGAAAAGAACTTAGCTCAGGTGACTTCTTCAACCACAGCTACCTGTAAACAACATAGGCCAAGCGAAAGAACTCCGTGGCATTACTAATTAACTCATTCTAAACTCTTACAGACTCTTTTCTTTTCTAATTTAAAACCAAAATAGAAAAGCATTTTTCATCGTCTGAACTGAAAATTAAAATTTCATTACCGTAGTTTTAATACTATTTTTAGTATTAACATTTTAAACATTCATCTAACATTCCTTTTTTTTTCTTTTTTTTCAAATTTTCAAAACCCTTTCAATCCCTAATCCTCTCCTCTCCTCGTTTCTAATTTGTAATTTTAATCCAAAATTGTGTTACCTGTTTCGGGTGCTTCGTTAGGAGCTTTGCATTTCTTGCATTCACCACACGGCTCATCTGCTGATCATGATCTAAGCTGTCCATGTGCTACGGGATCATTTAAATGTACGCGTTTATACGGCTTAAATTTTTAATTATTTTTTTAACAGTTTTTAGTTCTGAATGCTTTTCTTCTGCATCTTATTATTTTATTCTTTAATTTGAAATCTCGCTTGCTTCGATGCCAAGAAAGAAATATTTATTTTTTTAATATTTTTTGGTTTGGTTTTACATCAAAGTTGACGAGTGTAAAACTCGATTCCTCAGGAAAAATCAATTGAGGGATGAAAATATTTTATTTTATTTTAGTTGTTTTGTGCACGGTGGATATTTTGTTAAAATTTGGACTTACTTTGTTTATTTTTTGGTCTTGCGATTTCTTGAACAGAAATATTTGTTTGCTTGAATGTGGAGAAATATTTTTATTTCTGTTCGTTCGTTTGTTTGTTTTTGTGCTCGTTTTTTGTTTATTATTTTGGATTTGTGTCTTATCTCGCGATCCACGTGGGTGGCTTTTTTTGTTTCTTTCTTCACCCATTTTAGCCAAAGGTCGCACAAACATTGAATTACGAGAGCAGTTCATCCTGGCACAAGGTGTCAGTCAATCAATGACTCCCTTCAAAGCTAAAAGTCCCACGAGTTCACATTCAAGCCAAAGTGGAACACGTTCTGGCACGAGCAGTTCGCTGCCTGCCGCTGGACCCATCACCAAGGTCTGCACACCTCGTTTTTATTATTTTATTATTTTATAATTTAAGTTACAACATTTATTATATTTTATTTTATTTTATTTTATGTTAATTTAAGTTTAGCTTATTTTAGTTTATTTTTAGCTTGGTTCAATTTTTTACTTCAAAATATTTTTGATCCGTGATTTAGTTTTATTATTTTTGTCTCCTTAAATCCCACTTTTAATCCTTTCCTGACATTTCTTTACCTTGCAGCGTTTGATTTTTCATGTCAATATCATCATCATAAAATTCTTGTGCGTGTTGTTGCATTTGTCTCGTTTTAAAACGAAAATGGTGTTGTTGCAAATATAACAAATATTTCCTCAATTTAAAAAAATATTTATTTTCTACTTCTCAATTTACCCTTTGCTTCCTCCTCCGTTTTGTAGTTCGTTCTTCGGGCTTACAGCTAAAAGAAGTCCTGCGTGGGAATGAGGAGAAAGTGAAGGTGCTGAAATTGAGCTCGACTCACCTGGTTTACATTCTGCATGCTAAAACCACAAAAAAACAAAACTGCTTTGCTTTAATTTTTCTTATTTTCACATTAAAATGCAAAAAATCCCTGTCACTAATTCACTGTTTGCATAATCTGCAGTGCTCATCTTGATGTTTGGTCCTGCGGTTTGGTTCCATCGTCCATTTTGTTCGGTTAACTTTTCACCCAACCAAAAATAAATTATATAAAGAGATCAGTCCCCACATATTTTTCTCTTTCTTTTGGCCTTTCTTGCAGCACATTGCCACTTCCCTGTGCGGGTGGTGCCCTTACCTATCTTGGGACCGTCATTCTATAAGCCTGTTCCGCTGAGCCCTGGCTCTAGAATTCCCGTCTACCAATGGGTAAATGGAACTGATGACGTGGTGTCTCGATTAAAATTTAAAATCAATAGAAATTCAACAAATTAATTATCACGGTTAAATGCATGGTTTTTGTTTTTAGTAGATTTTTTGGTTCAGTTTCATTTGCAAAATAGATGTTTTGGTGTGAGTAGTGGGCAGTAGGAGTTTTAAGTTTTTTAGTTTGGTATAATTTCTCTCTTTTTCATTTAAATCCCCGCCTATATTACTATCCTTTTATCCCAAACCTTGCAGTCTGCATGGTTGTTCTCGAGTTTACCGTGGGCGATGCCTTTCTACCTGGGCTCGCCAGTTCTGTAGGAAAATTACGGGTGTCGTGCAATAGGTAAAAATTCGATACAATATTTGATCAGAGTTAGCAAACGATGAAAATTTTAAATTATAATTAATATAGTTAGGGCATGAAGTTAAGGATAGTTTGTAATCAGGAATATTGTAAAAATATTCGATATCAAAATTGAAAAATTAATTAAAATTTTAATTTGATCAAAATTTGCATGAATATTTGATTGCAAATGTAATTTTTTTTTCTAGCCAACAACGTCGTTTTATTTTCAATTTAGTATAATTTGGGTTTTTTTTCTTCACATCTAACGTAGATCCGTGAAAAGAGCTCCCGCAGCGTGCCTATGGGTCACCCACGGGGAAGTTCTACCGCAGACAGTAGCGACTTATCTGGACACAGTTACAGCGAAGGTGACAGCAGCGGTATTGGCAGCAGGACACGAAAGACACCCACACCGACATCCGGGTTTAGCCTCCACGGCTCAGGTACCAAAACAAATTTCACTTAATCGTAAATTCTTAAAAATTCACTTACGAAATACTGACTCTAAAATATTCCTTAGGTTTGTCTGGGAGCCGCCCTCCAAGCCGACCAGCCAGCCGACCAGCTAGTCGAACGGGTCAAACACCGGGATCGGGAAGTCGACCCGGGAGTCGACCAAACAGTCGACCACCGAGCCGAGCTGGCAGCGAGATTTCCCTCGACAGCACCGACGGCATTGGTCCTCGATCTTCCACTCCGCGTCGCGGAGGGACTGCGACGAACAACATAAGTCAGTCACGAATTCCGACCGTACGTAAAGGAACCACTAACTCGGTTTCTCATCAGGCGACTAAACCAAGATTTCAATAAACGGGGATTGAGTTTGAATTTATTTTCTCGATCATGGTTATAATTTTTGTTGATTTTTGTTAATTTTTGATTTACGAATACTAACTCCGTTTTTTGATTATTTTGTGCTATTTTCTACGAGATTAACAATATTATAAGGTGTAGATTTTAAAGTTTAGTAACGTAAACGTTAAAAAATAAGGGATTTAAGTTAAATTTTTCCTTTTTGTTTGTTATAACCACAATAATCCAAACTAAAACCATACACTTATATTCTAGTAATATTTTTCCAAGTGAAATTTAATTGCCTTGTCCTGAAAACAAAAATAAAATTTTGTGCCATAATATAAGTCTAAATGAAATTTACGGATTTCGAGATGGAAAAATGAAGAACGAAACGAATTTCCAACAATTTTTTATCGTTTTGAATTAATCTTCCTTAAATTTTTCTTGGAATTTATTTTGCCATAGTTTGGACAAGACACAGAAGGAAAATTTCCACTCCCTTTATAACAACCGTAGTTATACCGTTATGTTTTATCCATTTAATATTAATTAATATTACATATATCAATAGAAAAAAAAATTATTAACCTTTCCTCGTGATTGTAATTAACCTAATTTTTATATGTTTCAAAATGGTTTTTGTCTTTATTTTCCCACAAATGGTGCTGTTGTAAAGTTTACTTTATTTTTCCTTTGTCTTTGAATTATCTACTTATTATATATATATAAAAAATAATTCTAATCTAAAATAAAATTCTAAGAAGACAATTTGAAAAGGAATTCATAATATTAGAGTTTAAAAAAATTATTTTGATAAATCTTGCGTTGATTTTTTGAATTTAATGTCGATATGTTTTTAAGCATAAAAAAGATAATGTTGTTGAAAATGAAAATAATCTCGTTAAATAACTGAGCATCGAGATCGGGTTCGGGTATTTTATTGAAGGGAGACCATCTTCCCTCACTTTTTCTTTGCTCGGTTGTTTCTGGAGATTTTTTTTACGGTATTGTAAGAACAAATCAAGTAAAATGAAATGACGGTGAAAAATTAACGTTTCTTGATTTTAAAACAGAAAATCAAATCATTCCTGTAATCTTTTTTCTTTAAGACAAATTTGAATTTGCAATTATTATAATTAATTATTATGATGGATTTGTTATTTGTTTTAATTAACATTAATTGAAATTTTTGTTATGGGGTTTGTAATCACAAAGAAAAATTGTAATTTTAATTTTCATTAACACAATTTGTATCCGAGGCAAATTTAGGCATTTGTTATTATTACTGTATTTATTGTGTAACTGAAAAGATTTTTGTTTCCATTTTGTAAAAGGGTTTACTTAATTTTTATATGGAGTAACGAAAATAGTTTGATTTAAATACAAAGTATAATTTTATTTTATTTTTCTTCTTTTTTTTTGTAAGGTTATTATTTTTAAGAGTGAAAAAAAAAACAAATTAAGATAAAAGGAGATTTAAAAGAAGATTAAAAAGTAATTGCGTGTGTACATATGTTGACAAAAAGATTTGAAGTTATTTGTATACACATAATTTTTTTGAAAGACACTCAAATTGTTGAAATCAATCATAATAACGACGATAATGTTTTTGTAAAAATTTCAAATTCAGCAGGGATTAAGAAAAAACAGTAATCTTACAAATTATTGCTTAAAACGCTTGTGTATTGAATCAATAAACGATATTATTACGCACTAACATATTTGTTTTATTTTAAATCGTCATAAACCTTCACTTTATTACAATTTCTAGGCTTGGCTTTGATCTTCGTGCTTCAGCGAGAATAGCAAGATTTGCTTTCGTTTTCTTTATCTTGAAGACAGGGTTATATTTACATTAAATACTGTACTAGCAAGTATATTATCTCACTTGAACTTACTTGTTTACATCTTGAAAATTCCAAGTAGCTTAAATTGGTGGAGTTGAGAGTAATAGTCGATAGTGATTCTAAAGTTCCTACAGAATTAAATGCCATT
>JAQIWS010001051.1:0-13684 GCA_034696085.1 Stigmatogaster subterranea | reverse complement strand
TTTCATTATTTTCATTATTTTCATTATTTTCATTATTTTCATTATTTTCATTATTTTCATTATTTTCATTATTTTCATTATTTTCAAATAATTTTCAGTTGTTTTTTATTATTGTACAATAATTGTCAATTATTTATTATTATTTTTCCACTAATTGGGCATTAATTTGTTGTTACTATACAACAACATTCAATTATTTTTCGTTATTTTCCAACAATTTTCAATTATTTGTCACAATTTCACGATTTTCACGAATTTTTCATTAATTGCCCACGCAATCTTCAATTATTTTTCAGCTATTTTCATGATTTTCAGTTGGTTTCACCACTTCCCCCTTCCCCCAATTCACCTCGTAGTATCTTAACGACAACAAAAAATTTTTCTAAAAATTATTTTTGGACGATTTCAAGACGGAAACTAAATTTTTAACGCGCAATTTCCCACTCAAATTAGAACATTACGTGATACTAATTCGTTTAACAAGCATGTCCACGTAAAACCGACCATTAAAACAAGTACAGCAAAATCACAATAAAACTTTTTACAGCACTTAAAGCTGCATACCCAAAATTTACATACATCTTAATCAGATTCCAATTTTCCCAAACTCATCTATTTCTTCCAGCAAAACGTCGGTTATCGAATTATCCGCGGTGTCAATTTTTTTTTCTTTTTTTTTTGTTTCCAACTCAAGAATTTTTCATTTCCAACATTTTTTTGCACGGGAAAAATAATAAAAAATAAAAAAAACTTCCTCAATTTTTCGCGGTTTTTAATAATTTTTTCCCATCCTTTCATAGTTTTTTATGACATTGAACGATTGCAATGATTTTCCATCATGTCTGGATAATACCCGACATTTTTAGTGGATATTCAAAGAATTTAAAGAAAGATGTCTTTACTATTAAAAGCAAAAACCATCTCATCAATTTCATCCACAACTCAAAATAAAAATAAAAATTCAATGACAAAGGAATCAGGCATATACACAAAGGCAAGCCGCCATTATTAGATGTCACGTGACATGAGATTGCACTATCCAATTCAATGAATATCTAGGGATGCCTTTGTCAGATAATATTCTCTACCTACATCAACTTCCACACATCTCCCATTACCATGACTAAGTTAAGTTTTCTTTTTCTCTCAAATAACAAAGGAAATTGCCTTTACAAAAATAACATTTATTTTTATTTGTACAGAAACAACAAGTATCAATATTTTTTTTTGAGTGCGTCTTCACTACTGTATCCCCATTCCACCCCCTCAAATAATTTGTATTATATCAGCATAGCCTTGGGTAAAAAAATTATTTTGACAGGAATAATAACAGACGTCATCTGTTATTATCGAGAGGTTTTCCCGCGGCCCTGAGAGCCAACTTCAAATCAATGATTTTGGTTTTGTTTTTCTTGGGAAGTATCTGCTCTGATTACGGGATGAACGGATGTAATCAATACTCTGAGTGCCTGGACGGTCAATATTGTTCAGAAGCTGAAATTTGTTAATTGAAGCAAATGAGAAATTTTGTGTGTCGATTCACTCGATGAACTTTTACAGGGTGGTCAGAAGTCAAGAACTATTGGGGATACGTAAAAACTGTCAATTACAAAGTTGTAGAGTTCCATCAGATTAGTGCAAATCACCTATTCTTTAGATCTTAATCTTTATTGGTAATTGTTCCTGTGGCTTTATAGGGAGTATAGCTTTATTATAGTATTTGCCTGGGGAAAGTCAGTTAACATCTGGCAACTGTGAAGTAGCCACTCAAATTTTTACCACATGATAAAGGAAAGTTAGTGTCTGGGTGTGGAGGTTAATGTGGGAGGTGTGGTCAAGTGAGATGTTCTATAAAAAGCTGTACAACAGAGTTCCGGAGAACGTGCTGAAAGTTAGAAATAGCTTGATTGTTCTTTTTAGGCACTATTGTTGAAAATGGTATTTAACTCTTTGGATGTCTAGACTAATTCCATGCTGCTCTACAACTTTCTAATTGACAATTTTTCTCCTTCTAGCACGGTTAAAAAGTTACACTACAGTATTAACAAAGCAATAATACTTACTTGCATATGGGAATGGTAATGCAAAAAAACCAGTATTGTTGAATTAAAAGATGAAACATTCAAAAATTTACCATAAAAATATTTTATAGCATCACCTTGAGATTCACCACGAGCAACTTCCTATTTACAACTACATAAAAATCTAAACCTACACACGAGTTTAATCGTTCCTGCTCTCACACTTTACATCTTCACCATCAACACTTTACGTCACTGGTTGAAATAGATATTTCCAAGCAATTGGTAATGACCAAAAAAAGAAAATCAAAGGAAGAAAAAAGCAGTAAACAACACGTGACTAGTGAGTTCCAAGAAAATGCGTGTTTTTTGTTTACAATTCGAGATTAAGAAAATAAAGGATTGAGTCTGCAATTGAAACCTACATTGAAAAATCTTCGCAGTATCTTAAATACAATCTGGAAAATCGTCCAATAGAAAATTGTATAAGCAAATTTTTTGCTCGTAGTTTTTACGACCCTGCACGAGTTCGACCTTCTTGTTCAAAAATAAAAATAAAAATTGCAAGCGTCGTAGTCTTTTTGCAGAAAACGCCGCGAAATAAGTGAATGCTTTACGACTGTACTAAAAAATAAGAACACGAGACTGAGAAAAGATACCAAAAAAAGCATGATGATGATGGCAGATTTTTCTTTTACTTCTTTCATTTTCTTGACAATTTAACTCGGTTTACAGCATAAAAAAAAATGGCGGGAAACTTTAGTTTTAGTCGTCGAGCGCAAATTAATTTTTCTTTTTGTTCTTACTTTGTCAAAAGTAGTTTTTAAAAATTATATTTTTATAGTTTGTTGTTTAACACGTTGAAAGTGTGAAATTTGTTACAAGTTAGAAATTTTTTTTTTTGCCTGAAAACTGTGGTCGTTGATGGAATGAAAGTGAAAATCTACACCGAAAAAATAAAATGACAAAATAGAATGAGAAAAAAAGAAATCAAGATGTGAGAGAGAATGGGCAGAAAAAAAAAGAAAATAAAAGAAGAAAAAGTCGTAATAATAAAGATGGAAGTAAAACGTGAGATGAAAGTACGATTCCAGGAAAATAGCTTCTGTCTTCGTTGTAATTTGGAAAGGAAAAAAAAAAAGTGAGTTCTTGTCATGAATTTCAATTATTGTTATTGTTGTTTATGCGTGTTTTTTGGAGTATTAAAAATGGGTTTATGTTTTTTGTTGAAATGTTTTAAAAATTTGGGTAATGTTTTTTGGAGCAGAAACAGTAAAAGAAAATGAATTTTCACTGATATTTGTTTGTACTCACAAAAACTTTATAATTTTCACGTTTTTTCCACATTTTCAATAATTTTTCTAAAAAATTTTTCATTAATTTTTTTAGAAAATTTTGTGCCAAAGTATATATTTATTTTATTTAAACAAATTAAAATAATTTTTTTCCACTAAAATTTTATAACTTGTTTTTTTGCAGAATTTACTGCTTTTTGTAACTTCCGTCTAAGTCTTCATTAGAATTCGCAAACCGAATTTTCCCAGAAATGACTTAAATTTGGTACGCAATACCGCACGCTGACCACACAAGATGCAATTACGTTTCATTTAATCACTCTTTCTTCTTCTTGACTATCTACGTTTAACTCACGCTTAATTCCTTATTTTACTCTTCACTGAACACTTCAAATTACAAATAAAAGAGTGGAAAATGCCACGTAATTTTTTCCCAATTTTGATTTAAGAATGTGTAATATGTTATAGAATTAAGAATTGAAGTCCAATCTTACGTTTTGGTACTGCACACTTTGAAGCAACAGGCAAGATTTTTTAACCTTTTTTCACACATTAATTTTCTATTTTTGGATATTTTGTAGATTTTTCAACACAGAAAACCGCATCTCAAGCGAATAAACAGCGTGAAGTGTGAGGTTTAGGTAAATAAGCGTAATCTAATAGTGTGATAATGACGTCAGTGTTAAAACATAAACGCAAGCGTAATTTATTTTTTACTTCTTCACTCGAAATAAAACGTCAAAATGAAAAATATACAAAGTAGCCAGATGGTTGAGAAATAAATAAATTGGTGCTTCAGTATTTACAAAAGTGAATTGGTGGTAAAAAATCTGCTGCACGTAATTTAATAATTTGTTTGCATTAAATTTTTCAGGATTTGTCCAAGCAAATTGATAACGTTTTCTGAGTTAGCAAAAATAATTGCAATATGTTTGGCGGACTGTAGAAGCGCGCAAACAAATGATTGTTGTCAGGGAAACGAGATTTGGTTTCGTAACATTTACGCAAATTAAGAATTTAAAAATAAAAATTTTCCGAGAAGTTGTGAACAATTTTGATTTCCGAGAAATTGTTGCAGAATTTTAAAACGTTTCAATTATTTTTTAAGTAGTTTCTTCAATCGTTTATGTAGTTTTTGACAAAATTTTTTCGTGTAGGAATTTTTTCATTTTTTGTTATTTTCAGCAAATTCAATTTAACTTTCACTAATATCTTTTGTTTATTAGTTTGTAGTAGATGAAATCCAGTTGTCAACAATTTTGCATTAAATGGTAAATATTTTTTCTGATTTTTCAGCATCGTCACACAAATCTTACGCACACAAACAACAATTTTAAAGCAGAGTTCATTAACTTTTAATTAGATCTTAAGATATTCACATTATTTTCATCAAATCTCATCAATTTTCAATCAATTTTGAACACTTTCAATTTTCAATATTTTTTCGCAATTCTCATTTTTTTTTTAACACGTAATCAAAATTTTCTTTCTCCCACTTTTAACCATTTTAACCAATTTTCAATAATTTTCAATTGTGGCACGACCACAGTATAAATTAAAGCATTATAAAACGTTCTAAAAATATTTTACTATAATAAAAAAAAAATCCACTTTAAAAAAAAAAAACCACTCACCTGCCTGCTACAGCATTAATTACCATCAACTACCTCACTTACCCACTCTATTTATAAACCATTTCAGCAATTTCATTAAAAAATTTCCTCCCTCGCACTTTTATCCTTTTTTTCCCTCCTTTACTACATTTTCAGGAACACACCTTTCAGTGATATTAGTTCCCATTCATCAACAGGTGAGTCAACTTTTATAATGAAACAACTTCACTAATAACCCATCCAACCACGCCACACGCATTAAGCAAAATTAAAATTTATCGTCACTTTTACCTTAACCACATGTCACCTGACTTACCTTAAAAAAAATTTATTTTTAATTATTACTCAAAAAATTTTAATTTCAGCTCTCCGCCACTTTTTTTTTGTAAGAAGAGCGTTGTAGGTGATACCACAATCTCGTTAAAAAACTGACTAAATATTTACAAAGAAATCAAACCCCTGCCAAGTTATAACCCTAAAATAAAATATTATTTTTATTATATCTCAACATCCCGACTATCGCTTAGCAACGGCTTAGGATATGCACTGGTGGATGAAATGAGATTTAATATATATATTTCGAGATTAGAGGTAAAATTGGTTTGCTTTAACTATATACTCAAAGTTATATCTAAAAATAACTTTAAGAGTGTGTAACGTGATAATATATCTCGTGTAGTTGTAGCTGTAGTTGGTTAAACGATTTCTATACGGTATGTATAGAAGTTGTTTTCCTGACAAAAGATTTGAATTACTGGTAGAAGTTTTCCTGTGAACTGGTTCAGCTTTCACAAGATTTCCTATTGTTATATTCGTGTTTTTTGACGTTTAATGATATAATTGTTGTCGTGCAGCTTTGATATGGGTTCTATTGTTATTGCCATGTTTTCCAATTTTTTGAGTTACTGTATTTCAAAGTTTTCTTGGAGTGTTAATGATTTCTGTTATTAATTACATCCGTCTTTCAATATTCACTAAAATTTTCAGTTTTTTAAAATATTCTATTGTATTCTGTAATATTGTACATTCTATAGTACAGTATAGTTGTGTTTCAACAACTTTTCTAACAGTTTTTATATTTCTAACGACATTTCATGCTTTATAATAGTTTTTCCACTGTTTCTAACAATTTCCAAACATTTCTAACAATCTGGCCAATGTTTATAATTCATTATTTCTAAAAGTCTGTCCATTGTTTGCCGTCTTTATTGCAACATATCTTACTTGTATTCGAAGATTTTTTTCTTTGGTCGGAAATTTCCAACATGTTTTAAGACTTCTGACTCATTTTTCAATGATAATTTCATTTTCCACCAATTTTCCCCATCACTTTTCCACGACCGTCACAATGATTTCAACATTCTTCATCAGTCGTCTCACTGCTTCAATGGATAATTAAAAAACCATTACTTTATTAAGCAACAACTACCACTTACAAAATGATTGATAAACGCACAAAAACTTTAACAAATTCACAAAATATTGACAGAACCGAACCAAAAAAAAAATCTTGAAAAATTTGAAAATTATTGACAAAACTGACAACTATTAATTTTCTTAAATTTCAATTTTCAACCAACTTTTAAAATCCTTAAAGAAAAGCCTTAAATATCCATTTTTCCTGTTTGATCTATCTTTCTACAACCATCTATCCCCCCCCCCCCTCAAAAAAAAAAAAAAAAAAAAAAAAAAAAGCAAGTAAAGTAAAAAGTAAAACCAATAGACATTGGATGACTTACCCAATAACAAAAGATATTTCTTTCTTATCGTTTATCTATCTCTCCTCAAAACCCCCTGTTCAGGCAAAATGAAACTTAAAACGAGATAATATCGACCAACGAAAATAGAACTCACTCGTGGATCAACTTTTAACGAGCATCCTAAATACAAAATTATTTCCAATCGAGTGGAAAAAAATAAACCTAACGAGGGGTTAGTTAACCTCGTTAATCCGTTTCCCCAGCAATTATTTATTTATTTTATTACATTTTAGTTGCTTTATGTAAAATATAATGTCAAAATACCCACGTAAAATATTGTTAACTTTAAATAGCAAATTTATTTTATATTTTTCATCATAAAAATCTTACAAAGTTTTGTTAAAAATTTTATGAGTCCATTAAAAAACAGACAATTTTAAGGTTGATACGTGGGGTTTAATAGCGTTGGGTTTAGGTTTAGGGGTAATGCGGGGAAAAAATACCCACAAGAGTCATTTATTTTCTTAATATCGTACGTTATTCAGCTCGTAAAAATGGCGTTCAAAATATGATGAAAATAAAATTTTGCCAAGGTGGTGTTTGTTTCAGACACACCCAAGTTTAATAGATATTCTGAATACACAAATAATAAATATTAAAGTAAAAAATTGTTGTATAAGTATTAAATAAATATTAAGGGTAGTTAATCTTAATTTAGGAATTAATTACTACTAGGTGGCGATGTAAGTTGAAAAAGTATTTTTTTTTTAATTTTAGGGTGAAGAATTTAAATTAAGTTTGTTTAGACAAATAGAAAAAAATTTTTGTGATCGCTTCATGATCCGGTTAATCTGGGTTAATCTTGGTTAATCTGCTGTTAAGATGATAGGTTTAGCGTGTTTGAGGTTTTAAGACTTTTGAAGATTTCACAATTTTGGAGTTGTGGTTTTTTTTTTTTTTTTTTAATGTAAATTTACAAATTTTCAAATTTTGAAAATATTTTAATTTCTATGAGTTATATGTGTTAAAGTAGTAAGTTTACATCTTTATCTTGATGAGTCTGAAATTCTAAACGTCCACAAAGCGTTACAAAATATCATCAATTTATAAATTATTACAAACTCCTTAAATTTATAAATTTCGTCAACGCGACAATATTTAAAAATTCCACATTTCCAAACTTTTCAAACATATTATTTCCGTTTTACCAATTAATAAATTTAAAAATTAACAAATTAACAACTCTGTAGTTAGCGTGTATTGCATTCTTAAATATATAAATTCATAAATTTATAAAATATTCAAACCCTTCACTCCAACAATTCCTCAGATTTCAAAACAAATTTTAAAATTTTAGAATTTTAAAAATTTATTTATGTCAAACGTAATAAAATTTTCCATTTTGTTTGCGCAAAATCATCACCCATTCACTAAACATTCCACCTGTATACAAATTTCATTTCGATTTGTGTAAACACGCAGAAACTCTAAAATTACGTTAAGTGCTTGCGTGACGACGTTCGTCAACAAAATGAAGGTAGCGCTTAATGATAACCAAACACCATTGGGTGTAAATCCATCGCAAAAATTTTGGATAAATAAACATTTGATAAAAATTGTTTAAATTTTAGCTGTGTTATGATTTTTTGTCGATATTTTACCGCAGTTTGTCACATAATATTTCCAACATGAGATTTAATGAAAAGAAAAATTGGAAGTTGGTTGAGAACGCGTGTGGAATAATGTTGAAAATTATTGCAATATTTGCAGGAAGAGTGATGAAAACTATTGGTAATTTTGAAAACGTTGTTGGCAACCACTGAAGTAGGAATGTGAAAAAACTGTGGTAACATTGATTGGAAAAAACTTTTGGACGTTGCAAAAATGACGGTAATTGTGGAAATTGTGGAAATTGTGGAAGTTGTGAAAAATCTGTGGAAAACCATTGAATAATACATTTTTTATACAAATTTTTGTGAGTGAAGGCCAACAATTTGTGGATTGGTGAAAATTCACAACAATTTGCGAATTGGTGAAAATTCGCAACAATTGGTGAATTGGTGAAAATTCACAACAATTTGTGAATTGGTGAAAAGTCACAACAATTTGCGAATTGGTGAAAATTCACAACAATTTGCGTATTGGTGAAAATTCACAACAATTGGTGAATTGGTGAAAATTCACCACAATTTGCGAATTGGTGAAAATTACAACAATTTGTAAATTGTGAAAATTCAACAATTTGGAAAAATTTTGAATAACGGAAAAAAAATCTACTCGAAATATGAAAAACCAGTAAAAATTGCCTAAAATGACAGTCCATAAAAAAATTATGAAAAATTATGAAAAATTTGTGGAAAACCACAGAATACAACGAACACTAAAAATTATTAATTCGGACACGATCACCACAAATCCAAATTCCAATCCTTCCAACAAAAACCATTTAATTTCCCATTACAACCCCAAATCTCCATTCCAACATCTTAACCAACTTTACTCCAAACTACGTCACTATACATTAACCGTCATTCATAAATTACGTCACGTTTTCTGCAACAACGCCACCACCGTAAGGAATTTTAATGACGTCGTATGTTATTCCAAAGTGTGAGATAGTTTCACTGAAAGTGTGTTAGGGTTGGGTGGGTGCCGAGATAGGTGGGTTTTTATTGGGTGTGTCAGGAAGCGTACGTGACTTACACTGATATTCTCGATACCTGGAATAATAAATTCCTCGTATCAACATAAAAAAATTTGATTACATAAAAGTGTAGAGGTAAAAATGTGCAAAAAAAAAAAAAATTTGAATATTGGGTTAATATATCATTGCTTGATGTCATCTGATATAATGGAGAATTTTGTCAGATTGAGAAAATATATTATGGATTTTTTTGTTGTTGGGTTTTTTGTTTGGGTTGGAGTAGTCGAAATTTTTTGTAAAGTATTTTAAAGCTGAAGTAAAAAAGAAAATGATGGAAGAAGGTTTAGAAATGATTTTAAAAACCGCAACGACTGAAGAGGATTGAAAATTAAAAATGTGATGAAGAGGGCAAAAAGAGTTAAGTGGTTAGCAATGTGGGATAAAATTGAAAATTTGCTTGGAGAAAGGTATAATGTAAGAAAATGTGATGTTTTTTGAGTAAAATGTTTGAAAAAAGTAAAGTTGGTTATTTTGAGTGAATTATTGGTCTTAAAACAGATGAAATGAAGATTTTGTAGAAAAGTTTTGTTTGATGAGTTTTGAAATTTTCAAGTTTAAGTTGTTTTTACAACGTTTCGAAGATTATACAAGTTGTCTAAAATTGTACAGTATTAAAAAATTTTGAAATAAATAAAAAAAGCAAAATATACGACATAAAGGAAAATAATTGATATTGTTCTGATAAAATTATCCAGTGAAATTAAATGGGTAACTTTTAAAAAAAATTCGAGAAAATTGTCAAAAATTGTCAAAAATCCAAGAAATCCTCAACAAACATTAAAATCCTACAATCCAAAAGAAACTTCAAAAGTTCAAGAAAATTCCAAAAAGCTCTTAAATATCCATTATAAAATCAAATCCTAAAAATCAAGAACAAACAAAAAAAATCCAAAAAAAATCCATCAAAAATTTCGAGAAATCTCAAGAAAACTTCAAAAATCCAATAAAACCCCCCAAAATTATTGCAAAAACCGTCTAAAAAACCTAAAAAAACACAAAATCTCCAAATACCTTAAACATCCAAGCAAATCTCCAAAAACCCTAAAAATCCACGCAAACCTTCACAATCATCACTAAACTGGCCAAAATCATTTTTACACAAAAAAATCCATAAAAAACCACTTTTAAAATCCTCTAAACCATCTGACACCAGCACAAAAAAATCAAATCACCCATTTCTATATTACCCAGCAACCTCCAAGTTCACTGACTCTTCAACTTTCGTGACCACTACTGTCATCATCATTCGTCGCCACTCCTTTTTTATTTCATCTCATCTCTCTCCCTCCTTTTTTTTATTCTTTTTTTCCTTTTAAATTCTCTTTTTCTTAACGTTTACTCCACGGCCCCATCTTTTAAAACCCGGAGGATAAGAGTGAACGCAGTAAACACGCCTCGTGATTGAATCAATGTGGGCCGAGCGAGACCTCATCCATAGGATTTCTCCACGAAAATGAGGTTATCGTGGCGCCATCCTCAGTTTTCGCTGTTTCCTTGACGATATACGTAGCGTATTCCAACGCTACTCGCTATTTTCCCCTTCCTGTTGATTTTTTTCCTTTTAAATTCAAAGCACAACGAGTAAAGCGATTTGCTTGCAATGGATATTGGGTTTTTTTTTTATCCTTTTTATTCAGTAAAATTTGTCGTTACGTCAGTGAAGATCCCAACCATGGCCCACATATGAAATAATCTTGATTTATATTGAAGTATACAAATTTTTTTTCTAATATTTTCGGTGAATTTTAGTCTATTGTATAAATTTTTAGCCAATGAAAATACTATTTTAAGAAAAAATCTAAGTGTAAGTTGTTAAATTTTAAATGTGAGGTTATGCGCAGGCCATTTCGATGTAGAATTGTGTGATTTAGATTTTTAGATGGAAGAAAATGGCGGTCATTCGTCGATCTAAGTTGTTTTGGTTAAATTTTGCGTGGTTTTGAATATGAAATCGGAATAAAATGACGTTGATTATCATAACCGATCGTGTAGAGATTAGATATTATGGAAATTGAGTTGAATATTCCAATATTTCAACCAAAATAAAACGATTTGTGATTACGTTACTGAAACAATCCTTACATCCATAAAACTTAAAACATAAAGCTATTTTATTATTATAAATCTTATTTTTCTGACCAAGTTGTTGTAGACTCCGGTTATATCGCGGTTGTCTCATAACTAGGCCATCAGCCAAAAACCGCGGTATAAGCGAGCAACCCACACTTAAACTCATTTAATTTAACAAAATATTTATAAAATTCTGAAAAATGTCATTCATATACCCTTAGAGCAAATTTATACCACATGAATAATCTACTCCATAAAATATTGACTAAATAAACTTCACTTTTCATGCACAACTTAAACGATAGCCTCTAAACTTTTAAACCAAAAATCAAATTTTCCTTTTCACAACAACGCATGTGCGGATACCAGAGACGATTTTTATTTCCACGGAGAATAAAACGCTAACTAATTCGACTAAACTTAGTTACATCGCCTGAGAGCCTAATAAAACTTGACAACTCCCGCCATTGATCTCCGATAAGTAATTCAATTGGTCAAAAGTTCTTGAACCAACAACGTTCATTGTTTATAAACAACAAAATTTAAATTAGTTTTCTTTTCAAACGAGGAATAAAACTAAATAAGCCTCGTAACGTTTTACACTTTTCATTCTTCGAACACAAAAAGATTCCTTTCCATTTTATGGCAGTAAAACTTTGCCAACGAGTTTTGGCTCAACGCCACACGAAATTCACACAAGCGCCCTCAAAACTCACGTGAGTTCATCTCAATGAACTGTTCCAGCCAATAGGAAGAAGATGATTTTTGTGTCGACGAACTTTTTTATTTTCGAACTCCACTTGTCAGATTTCGATTTAAAAATGATGGGGGTCGACGACCGCGTTTGCATTCAAGAAAGTTTTGTTTTGTCGCGGGAGGAAATAAGACACAATGGATGATACTCTTAGTTTTGTTTTTGTTTTTGTTTTTTGGTAATGTTGTAGGCGTTGTTGGTTTTGATAAGATTGGTTAGGATTGTTGTTTGGTAGTTTGTGGGAAGTTGTTGTTGTGTTAGAAAAGTTTTGAGGGATTGTTGATTGTCTTTTTTGGTGACCAAAGAGGATTAAAAAGTCTTAGTTTTTCTGACACAACTTTTGATGCTCTGCCTGAGATAGTCAAAAGTCTGAGCAATCTGTAAAATGGAGCAGAGAATGAACATCAAAGAGCTATCAAATGGATTATTGCATATTGTCATATATTTGTCACAATGTCACAATATGCCAAATTTTATTGAATATGGGTACAATGGATTCCGCTTAATCGGTCCATTTGGTCCAATTAAGCGGAATCCAATATACATAAAAATCTCACTTGTTGCAAGATTGCTTTTGAACCCAAGCCCACATCAACAAATTTTCGTGATTGTTTCAAAAAATTTTCTAACATGTATTTTTTTGATTGAACTGTGGGTATCCTTTCCACAATTTCCATAATCCTTTTTCTCTGTATTCAAAATTTTTACCAATACATAAAACATTTCCCTCTGCTTTTATAAAAACTTTTTTTAAAATTTATTATCCTTTTTGACACATTTTAAAAATCTTTCTTCAACCCACAAAACTTTATTCCAGACTTCTAAGCTTCAAAGAAGTACAAAAAAAAATCTCCTCAACAATTTCTCCAAAAATAAAAAAATGCTTTTCCGAAGAAAGCTCTCTCGTTTTTCATATTTTTCTTCTTAGCAAAAACATTTTTTTCTAAACTATTTCCAGAATTTCTAAACATTCTTCACCAAAAAGAATTTGCAAACCATATTCCTGAAAAACAGGAATTTCTTGTTCTCATCCACACTCCTAAAGACAAAACAAAACTCTTCAGTAAAATCCATTTATTGATTTAAAAAAATCCTAAATTTCTCTCAATTATAATCAAATCAATATAATTACTGGTATTAACACAAAATTTCCCGCCAAAAATATTTTTAGAAAGTAAACTCGGGAAGCAAGTATTCAACAATGTCTCGTTGTATGTTTCCTATACTAAAATTTACTATGTATGAGACACGCAGCGTCCTCTCTCTCTCTCTCTTTTGCATTAGGGACGATATTGGCAATATACATCACGTTGAATAAATAAAAAGAGACGAGGGTGAACGCTCTCTTCCCAAAAAAAAAAAAAAAATTAGAATTGCATTTTGGTCCTAAAAAAGAAATTTCTACTTAATTCATCACTGACCACAAAATTTTGATAAAATTTTAAATTTTAAATTTTAATTTTTTTGAAGAAATATATATTGGTTTTTTTTTAAATCAGAAAAAAATTCTCTCTTTGAAGAAGCGCT
>JAQIWS010001050.1:0-13688 GCA_034696085.1 Stigmatogaster subterranea | reverse complement strand
CACGAAAATGACAATGATGATAATTCCAGCATTCTGTAAAAAACCAAAAATATATAATGAAATAAAAGAAATTAGTATAGGAATTTTCGAGACATTTGTTTTCTTGCTATGCTCCTAGTTACTAGTAATGGATTCGTGTTTGACATACGCTGAGCGACTTAAAACATTTAGGTCTGAAAATTGGAAGATAAAGAGTCCACCCATAGAAGCTTTTGCACGAGTTGGTTTTTCATACGTGGGTGTAGGAAGTGTTGTTGATTGCGAGTTTTGCTTTGGAAGAATTCAATGGTTTGAGAAGGGAGAAGATCCGATGTCTTTACACCGGATGTTCTTCGGTTATTGTCCGTTAGGGCGCGCGTTGTGTGATCTGGAGACTGAGACGGGGAGAATTTTGCTCCCCGCCCCCGACCATCCTCGAACGTTTTGAGAAATCAAATTTAATCCCCGACCGAAATCCCCGAAATCCCCGATTTTCCCCAATTCCCCGAAATTTCGTAGTCCCCCGAAACTCCCCTAATTCCCCGAAATTTAATATCATTGTAAAACGCGAACATTGACAAACATTTTGGTGAAATTTAGAATTAAATTACAACACTTATTAATAAACAATAAAATAGAAGTTAAATTGTATTTAAAAATTTGTAAGTTTAGTACATTGAAATTTGAACAAATTCTGACGTATTTATTCCACCGTAGAATTACATCAGAATTTGAACACAAAAATAAACACCACACGCCAATTGGTTCTGGGAAATATTTAACTGACTATCTGTGTGCTTTCATTGCATTATCAATTACCAATTTAACTACTTGACATGCTCAATTTTCAAATGCAGTACAGTAGTTGAAGTCGTAAAATTAAAAAAAGAAATGCAAATACAATAGTGAAAATGTAATTTTTTTAATATTGCAAAGTGAAATCAATTCACTAAAAAAAATTTTAAAGCTGATCGGGGAATTAGGAGATTACGGGGAATTCGGTATATCGGGGAATTTTGGGAATTGGGGAATTTAGGGGATTCGGGGATGAAATTATTCCCCGCCCCCGACCGAAACCATTCGGGGACTTCGGGGACGTCCCCGACCGGTTTCGGGGAGAGAAAATGTCAGTCTCTAGTGTGATCGAGACTTAACGCCGTTCGAAGCTGTTGCAGAGCCATTTCTAGGGTTGACTAGCTTTCGAACAAGAAGACGCCATGCCTGACAGAGAGGAGGGAAAAGAATGCGTACGAGGTGATGATGATGAGGAGGAAAATCCAAAAGCGAATGCTTGGGAATTCAATCGATGGATTCAATTGTGCGGGAAAACTTTATACATGTACATTCTTCGTGATTCTTACGATATTCCTCACATTTGTGTGAGGGAGTACGTGCTTCAAAACAGGGATTGGGTACCCTCAACTGCGGGCTTCGATTTTCCGGTACCACGTAAGTTCGTCGCAAACAAATCGTCGTAAAACAATCCGTCGTAAAACAATCCGTCGTAAAACAATCCGTCGTAAAGAAAATTCGTCGTAAAACAGTTCGTCGAAAAACGTAAATTTTAGGGTACGACTTAAGGACACCTGTTCCAGTAGAATTTTCATTTTTTTTAAATCTTGTCTTATCAATCTTGATGCGCTGAGTCCGAATCTGCAAACGGATTTGCGCGGCGACGCATGGTTTTCCTTCTACACGCGTTTGAAAAATCGCTTTTACTACGCGCACTTTGACGCAGTTTTGATAGCGTTATCACTATAGCCACCGTGGATTGGATCAGTGATTGGATGGATTAAGCTGTAACTTAAGCTGCCAACTTATACATAGTTATGTGTGGCTTAGGTATACCAGTGTGTGTGAAGTTAACGCGTGAGAGTAAAGTATACCAGTGTGTGTGGTATACTTCGATCATACTGGCACTTAACTCACAGGCATACTTAACACACACACTCGCTTACATAACTCAGTTTGAGTGAAGTTAACGAGTGAGTAAAGTATGCGAGTGTGTGTTAAGTATGCCAGTATGATCGAAGTATACCACGCATACTGGTATACTTTACTCTCACGCGTTAACTTCACACACACTGGTATACCTAAGCCACATTGGTATACCTCAGCCTCACGTGGCGGACGTGACATTGAAAAATAATTTTTTTTTCAGTAAATTTGACATTTTGACTGATATTTACCCCTTGAATGGAACAATAACCCCCTGAAAAAAAACCTTGATCACACTATTATCCCATTTAAAAATAATAAATGTTTTATTTACTTAAGTTAGGTTAGGGTAAATAATTATCAGGTTTTATGATTTTTAATTAATTCTAATACCAAAAAATCAATAATAACCTTTGAAAGAATGCAAATCCCCTACATTCATTATGTACTTGACATTTACAAAATATCAAAGGTTTCTTGAAAGGGCATCCGATTAGTATTTCCGTTATGTAAATTAAAGTTCAAATTATTCAAACGGAAAGCAATAACAAACGAGGTAAGAGCTACTTCTTAATTTTCATTAAAATACTTTTCAATTTTAAGTTTTCTTTTAATTTTTAAAGAAAAGATGGCATCCAACAATAATTTCCCACTAATGAGTGAGGAAGAATTGAAATATGTGATAAGGCTTTTTTTTGGAAATTGTAGTTAGATTTAACTTTTTTTTCTTTCTCTTTATTCCTTTAGCTTTCATTATAAACATACAAAGCCGCTTACGCCCCAATGAACCGTTTCTACTTACGTGGAGAAAAGAGAATGAAGACTGCTTTGTCAGCTTTATAATCGAACATGATACACCAATCGGTGTAATCATGGAAAAATTAAATAAATAAAAAAAAAATTGCAATCCAGTTTCTATTTATTTTATTTTTTTATTATAATAGAATTTATTATTTTGTTAATTAATTTTTTTTTTATTCACTTCAAAAAAATTAAATTGTCATTTAAACATTTAAGATTTTTTTTTAAATAAATAAAAGATTAACAAAACCAGAAAGCAAAATTAAATCAAATTTTATTTTTTATTTTTTTAGAAATGTTTTATATTTATTTATTTTTTTTTTACTCAACATTTTTTTTTTTTTTTTACATTCTTTAATTTTAATTTTAATCAACAACAAAAACGTCCTTAAATTTTTCTTTTATTTGTTCGTTTTCTTCAACTTGTACGAACTTCTCGCTCGACAGTAACTTCCCGGTAATCTCCAAATTGACAGTTACAGTCTTGGATAGTGGGCAGATGGGTGAGTATTATTTTTTTCTGTTTATGTTTTCTTTTCGAGCAGGATAAAACATCACATTTTTTTTCTTTTTTTTTTTAATGAAAAACCAGCACAATTTTTGTTCCTACGCCACGTCGCTTGCTTTAACAACGAAGAATTGCTTTTTACAATTAAGATTAATGATTTCCCACTTGAACAACGCATTATTAGCCAAATGACCGTTCCTCAGATTTTCGCGCAATTAAAGTCAATGATTGAGGACAGTGACGCGTTTTTCAACGAAAATCACCGGATGAATAGTAAGAAGTCGGAAAATAAGTTGTTAGAGACTGTAATTTTTTTAGGCCACAAGGCAAGTGGTAGACTTCCCCGCCTGCACCAGCTTAGCCTTACAGTGACTGCAGTGCCCAAGTGCGTAGTACTTGTTGTTAAGTGAGACGTTGTGACGGGATTTTATTATTAGCGCGCAAAGTCCAAAGATTAAGCAGAATTGCGCAATGGCCTTAACCCTCACAAGGATTATTTCTAATCCAGTACTAGTCTAGTACAGGTTGGTTTTTCCCTGGTGATTGATCTGATTCAATAATGGAGAATAAATTATGTAAAAGTATAAAATTTATTCTATGTATATACAGGTGTAAATAATTATGATAATAAACAAATATCAAGTTAATCTTTGATGTAAATAGATAATTGTAAATAAAGTCCGGGATGTTAAACTAAACAAATCTAAATTGATTTATCCAATTAATTATTCAAGTCCGGGATATAGAATATAAATAAGTATACTCCATAGGTAAATAATAAATTGTCAGTTCGGAATATATTACCGTAGTAATAATTAAATATTCAATAATAAATAAATATTAAATGTTGTGAAAATCAGTATAAAGTCACCACACCCAAAGGTGAGTCAGTGGATAAGCGGATTAGCTTAATCCCCAACCAGGAAGTGATGACGTAACTCGAGTAAATTCAAGTTACAACTAATTAAATATGCAAAAAGTTGGTTTAGAAAAATAAGCTTTTCTCTGAAGGAGAAAAGCACAAAACTATTGCTAATTAAATATTCCAATGAAAATAAGCGTTCTTCAATTTTAACGCAAAAATTCGCCGTACGCGTATTTCACAAATTATGCGTGAAAACGCGGCAAATTCAAATAGAAAATTATATTTTTATCGTAGATTAAATTTAACGCTAAATTACTCTAACCAATAATTAACGCTTAGACTCAATTCACGATTTAAACAAAGAAAAAGCTAACGTTTTAAATCAAACAGAAGTGAACTTTCAGTATTTCTGTAAAGCAGAAAATACCAAAAAGGGTAGATTGGTAAAGATAAATAGGAAAGATAAGAATTTAAAGGCTAGAAAATTCCCTTGTCTTCACCGTTCGTTTGACACAAACGAGAGCTAATCTAACACTTTGACAGTAGAAATAAGAATAAATAAGAAAAGAAAGAAAGAATTCCTTTTCTCACAAAAGTAAATCTCAACACTTACTGGTGTTCACGACTTGGCAAGTTCGAAACGAACCTGCGGCCAGACGCAATAAGAGAATCCAATCCGGGATCTCGTGAACTCACTGTTAAGGTTGGCTTTGATAGCACTCACTCGTTGAACTCAGACGACTCCTCGAACTGAAGATGGTTCGAGTCCCAAACCATAAGAAAGTTGACTTGGGGAAAACGTTGACTTCAACAAAGCAGCCACCGGTGTGGCGTATCTCCAGCTAATATCCACTGGAGAGACGCGATGAGCCTCTATAAATTCATTTTGTAGTTCCACTTATGATTATTTTTATTTAGACTGATGATTTTCGGCTCTGCAGGTAGTTTTATACCTGAGATGGGCCGTCCCATTAAAGCGGAACAGGTAATTTTAGGTGGCGCCATCTATGGGCGATTATTGTAAGCCGATTATGAGATTAATGACGTAATTAGGTGAAAATTCGTCTGCTTAGCTTTTACTTAAGCAAATAAACCGTTACAAAACGACGGCCGCAAAATGTGCCTTAGTTGCAATGTGATTTGTATTTTATATTTTTTGCTAATAATTTCCTATCCTGTGTGGCTCATTCACTGTTAGTTTTGCCCACAATCTCCAATTTGATATTTCGTTCGAGATTCTGGAACAAAATTGAATCTTGTGCCAAGTAGGATTTTAATATCGATTTTAGCACATATTTGACTTATTTCCGTATTTACAGCAGTTTCCAGGTTAAAACAACGTCGATTGTGTCGAATTACGACATTTGCTCTTCCAACATAGAAATAATTTTTTTAAATTATTAAATTTTTAAACAATTTTTTTTAATACTCCGTACTGTTGAGTTTTTTCGTAGTTTTTACATTTGTTGTTTTAAATGAAGATGATTTTGTTTCTGCAGGCTTGAATTGAGAGTGCGATAACAGTCAATATTTCTTGAAGACACTTTATTTTATTGTGTGGTAATTATTCGAATTTTGTGCTTTTTACACCGCCGTCTTTTCATGTCAACAGAATGTGTACTTACTTTTTAAAATCTTTTTAAAGTTCGTTTTAATTGGTTAAATTTGCACAAGTAAGCAAACAATTTCAATTTTAACATTTCGATTCATAAATTAAATTTTTAGCTACAAGGAAATCAGAGACATCTCAGTTTATTGAATCTTCAGTGTACATTTTTTAGAAAGTCTTATTCACTGTGTATAATATAAATGTACAATTTTTTATACTTTGTATAAAAGATTGCTATTCGGTACATAAATTTTAAATATTATTTCGAGCTTTTGTACTGAAGAAACGTTAAGAAAAACCAGATTTGTTGTTTTCCATTTTTAAATACCAATTTGAAATACTGTAATTTGCTATTTATTTAACTGTCAATCCCTCCATTTCTACTACGTACGAATCTACGATTGCATAATATAACGAATTTTCACGACTAGACGAATTTTCGAGTAGTCGTGGATGAGACGGTTTTGCAGCGTGGATTTGTAAGCATGAAAAATAATTCAACCAATGCTGGGTTTATTCTGTATGTTCTTTACTGTTAAATTTATTCAACATACTGTACTATAACCACATATGACATATGTAGTTAATTTTATAATGTAACAGCTTTCTCATACGCGAGTGTAGAAATATCGTGTTTCTTAGAGAGAAAATTTGTTAATTTGTCCTTTATTTATTGTGTAACGTTGCTGAACTCATTTTGCAACAAGGCTGAAAATTTCTTTTAAATCTTTAAATTGATTTTTTTTTAAGTGTGGGAAAAAATAGAAAAAAATTCAATTTATTGACATTTGTAGAAAATGTTACTCCAAACTTTTCAAATTGTTGTAGTTTTCCTTGAAACCTTACATTTAAAATTTTAAACGAAATGCTCCATACGCACTGTTTTATTAACAACTTATGTATTGCACATATAATTTTGAGTTTCATATTTTTAACAAAAAAAAGAAATTATTAATGTTATTTAATAAAAGTAAAATTGTTTCGTATTGAAAAATGTTGTGCTGTGAGAACTTGATCGCAGCAATTTTTGGTTACAAAATATTTAATGCAAAATTGCATTCTTAATTGCGAACCTGTTTTCACACAGAGAAATCAAGTTCTGAAATTGTGGTTGTTACACACCAACGTTAGTTATAATTAGTTTGAGAATGCTGTAATCAATATTTCTTTCTGTGATTAATTTTGTGTTGAAATATTTGAAATTTTTAAATTTTGTAATGCCGTACTTTTCAGCTTTAAACAGTCTTGGCGTATAAATATTTTGAGAAAAACAATATTTTGCTTATTCTTACAATTTGAAAAACAGTTTCCGATTACTTTGCGACTTTTAAAAATAAGTTATATAGTATTCTAAATTCAACGTTGCTTGACAATAGAGACTTTCCTGATATAACTGAATATTCTCTGTAGCCAAAACTGATAAACTGATATTACAATTTTATTCTTCTTACTTTATTACGATGACCATTTTTGTTTTTATCAATAATACAACTACGAATATGTGTAAATTAAGTTCTTCATTGTTGATGAATGTAAAAACACTACCATTTTCTGTCTACTTCTACTTTGCTAGTCTGTCCTGTAGAAATGAATTTCGATGTTTGGCAGATTTATATTCGCATTTCAAGCCATTTGTGATGAACAGTTTCAATTGACGTTACAATTTTGCTTAATCTGCTCGGCGTGAAAAATATTTGAGTTAATTTCTTTTCTGATTAGATAAATAACGTAATTTTCTGGAATTGTATTACTATGTTGTGCAGACAATTTTCAAGTAAAATTGGTCGTTTTTAATTGATAAGTACTGTATGTTAGTGGAAATACTGTCACTTACCCCAAAACAGCCGAGAACGTCAATCACCACGTGGGATACGCATACGCTCGTTTAAAGTATTGCGTCTATTTTGTTATTTCACCTGTAAATATTTAATCGATTTGATTTGTAATTGAATTAACTCTTGTGTGAAAAATGATTCTCACGGGGGGCATCAACAAAATAACTTTGTTTGCTTGTGAGATGAGTTAAAAGTAGACTTAAACTTAAACGGTCTTAAACATTCAATGTTTAGTGGGAAAATGTATGATTTATAGCTACGTAAACTTTGTTGGTTTAAACAAATTCTGCATCCATCGGGTTTGATGCTCTGAAATTTATTTTAACAAATTCTGCATCCGTCGTGCTTTGACATTTGATGCTCTGTCATTTTATTTCCACACTTTTAAGCGATTTGTGGTGAACAATTGTAGTTGATGTTACAACTTTGTTTGATTTGCTTGACGTGAAAAATATTTGGGAATTAACTTCTCGTTTCATTTTGAAAAATATTTGGGAATTAACTTCTCGTTTCATTTTGATAAATATTTCTACTTCAGCCCCCAGTTTTTAGTAAGAAATTTTAGTTGTATTATTATTGTCGTTTACCCGTCATAATTTTTATTTACTTCTGATAAAATTGATTAAAAAGTGGTATAGTTCGTTAAGCATTTAAAATTTACCAAATGCTTCAGAGAATAATGCAATGCACGTTATTTGAAAAACGTGTTGTGCAATATAAACTGGGAAATTTTAGGAAAGACAGAAAAAAAAGTGATGTTTGCTTGACATATTAGCCTCACCACAGTGAAGAAAAGTTAAGAAATACCGGATTTTGTTGTTTTTAAACCGAAATTCGAGCAAAACTGCTCGTTGCTCTTAAAATGAACGTGTGGTCTCGTAACCTGCCCTTACTTAAGTGCATATTAAGTAGTACTGTACTGTATTTCTTGAATTGTAAATTTTGTCGATTTCGTGTAAGTTAAAATTACGGTTAAAGCATTTTTCAGAATTTACGCTAATTTGCATGTAAGTTTCGAAAAGTTTTTTTAAATATTTCTGATGAGTTTGATGCAGATGTTTGAAATTCTAAACAAGACTTTTAACTAATGTTGTTGCTTATGTTTTTCAGTTAAAGAAAAAAATTTTGCCATTACGTATTGAATTGAAAATTCCAAATAATTTTAGTACTTGCGCTATTAACAGTTAGAAAACTTTCGTATTTCTGATAAATAGACCTTACCTAACTACTAACGAAATTATTATAATTTAATAATTGTTTCGTTAGTGTCACGAAATTAGTTAACCTCATGTTTATACAGTTTGTAGTTATTGTTCAAATATTTTATACTTTTAGTTTTTCTTGTTTTGCCCGTTCGGATTCCACCGAGTGTATGACTATATAAATCTTTATAAATCTATATAAAATTTACCGTGTTATTTAGAAATTAGTTGACAATTTCTCGACTATGCCTAGTTTTGTTACCCAAGTGTGAGTTGTGTGTTTTCATTAAAAATTTTCGAATTGCGCAGTGATGGTTAATCGAAATAATCCACCTAAAGAATCGCAACCAGCTGAATTCCTTCACAAACTTTGGATAATCCGTTTTAGCGGATTATCCAAAAATGCAGGATATAACGTTATTAATCCAGTTACGTAAAATATTTGGATAACTGGATAAATTTCATACATAACACTTGGGACATAACCGGATTAATAACGAGATAATCCTATATTTTGGATAATCCGCTAAAAGGGATTATCTGGATACTGTGCCGGAATTGGTAGACAATATTTGGTAACGATATCCGAAGTGTTATTATTTTTGCTCTTCAATTGTTTAAATTTTGTACATTTTATTAGAAGGTGGCTTCGCGATGCTTTCAGCTAAGTTTACTGTTTTTGACACGAGGTGCGCTTTGGTAGTGCAATCCCACACCGCATTGCGCGTCTCGTTCCCGATCGAACTCGTACGATCTTTCTCGTTGGGTTTTTCTTCTCGATTTTAATGCGTATTTTAAGTAACACGAGTACCTGGGTTTAAAATATTTAGAGAATATGCTTTAGTTTAAATTAAGTTGTTTAACGGCTGGGGGAAAAATGAATTAGCTGAATGAAGGAATGGAATGAGCTGGTTTAAACTAAGTAGGCTTAAGTTAGGGTTAAGTCAAGTAGTACGATGTATTCAATAGTTGTTGTTTAGAGACGCGACTCAAGTTTTTTATGGGCTGTAAGGTAAAATTTATCGAGTTTAGATATTTTTCCACGAAGAAAAATTTTAAAATCGACAAATTTTTGCCTCGAACACGAATTTTCGATCTAAAATTTTATTTTAGGTTTGAAATGTTAAATTTACTATTAAATAAGTTTTTTACTGATTTTATTTATTATTACGTTGAATACACGGGCTTTAAAAATTTAACTTGGCACTTGGAATGTGCACATTAGTGTCCACATTTAAGTTAATATTTTAATGTCAAACCTTACATGTTCCTTTACCTCACAGAAAGAATGTGGTTGCAAAAATTTTGCAATTGAACTATTCTGAGCTGTAAAGTTTTTTCTTGAAGTCGCGGAGACTCTTTTTGTGGGTTTTTACTTGCAATACCGCCCAGGTAGTTTCCTGAAATTGGTATCGTTATTTAGGAAATAGACGCGCCAATATTCTGTTGATTTGCATTGTAAAATTTCTCACGGTGTACGTCGGAGGAGAGTGCATTGTACGCTGACTCTAGTACGGTACTTTGTAATTCATTTAGATAGTGATTGTATCAAATGATTAATTTTTGAATATGCCAATAGTTTTTCTGTCGTCTTTGGTAAATTTTGTCACGTTATCCTATTATAGTTTGTTATTAGCTAAAATTTTTGCTTTGAATTAGAATTAGCTACCGTCTGGTATTCTGGTCGCATATACTGTGTATTAGATTCTGATGAAAAATTTGAAACTTTTGTTTGTTTGCCTTGTGGTTTAATGTTAATGTTTTTTAAAGTTTTACATTTGGAAAATTTAAAGAAAGTTAATATCAAAAGTTTAAATCCATTTCGAATGAAAATATAGGACAGACGTGCACGAAGTTGCCCTTTCCTGTCATAACTCAAACTCAGTTCTCACTATTGACGCGTGGAGCTGGCTCGATGCGGGTTTTGCAGTTGGCAATAAATATTGTTGAGTTTATTGTTAACTTTGTGTTCTGTTCTTAGCCTTTTGAGTTGTGAGGAAAATTCCCGCACACAAGGAGACCGGCGGGGATTTGCCAGTGCGGTACGAGAGAAAAATTTCCTTCAAATTAATTTTGTTATCGCGGCATATTTCGCAATACGGAACTACTGACTAACTTGGTTTACGAATTTAAAATTTCTATTTACTTTTAATTACTCTGCAACGCATTTTATGTCGAATATTATGTAGTAATTCGTATTCGTTGTAGTCGTGGATGAGACGGTTTTGCAGCGTGGGTTTGTAAGCATGAAAAATGATTCAACCAATGCTGCATTTATCAAGAGTAAATTACAAGTTGACTACTATATTTTCTTCTGTATGTTCTTTACTGTTAAATTTATTCAACATTCCGTACTGTAACCACAGATGTTATGTGTGGTTAATTTTGATAATGTAACAGCTTTCTCATACATGAGTGTAGAAATATCTTACTTCTTAGAGGGAATATTTGTTTATTTGTTTTTTATGTATTGTGTAACCTTGATTAACTTATTTTACAACTAAGGCTGAAAATTTGTTGTAAATCTTTAAATTTATTTTTTTTAAATAACCTTCTGGAAAAAATAATTTTTTTTTTAATTTATTGACATTTGTAGAAAATGTTACTCCAAACATTTCAAATTATGTTTTAGTTTTCTTTGAAACTTTATATCCAAAATTTTAAACGAAGTGCTCTGTATGCACTGATTTATACACGTTATGTATTGTACATATAATTCTGAGTTTCATATTTTTAACAAAAAAAAGAAATTATTAATGGTATGTAATAAAATTTAAATTGTTTCGTATTGAAAAATACTGTGCCTTGAGAATTGGTCAATTTGATCGCAGCAATTTGTGGTAACAAAATATTTAATGCGAAATTGCACTCTTAATTGCGAACCTGTTTTTACACAGAGAAATCAAGTTTTGAATTCAAGTTAATTACGCGGAATTGTGTTTGAAATAAATCGTTTTCAAATCAGCGTAATTTGTTCAAGAATTAATGTAAACAGTTTTCTGTATCAATAAATTGTAACTTATACGCAAGTTTAGCGATTTTTAAAATTTTTTCATGATTTTCGGATTTTTGGGACAAAATGGTATGGTTCCGACGTGTCCCGGAATCGACTGTAATCAGTTTCGGTATTAACCGCAGCTTTACTTTATTATGTACATTGTGCAACGCGACTGAAATGGACCAGAATATCTACCCCAGAAAATACACGTGTCCAGTTAACCAAGAGCGATTAAAAAAAATTATTTTCAAACGTAATCTGTACCGTACCTCAATAGCAAGAATTATTGAATTTTGATTGAAAATTCAGCAACTGCTGTACTTGTGGAATTTCGGTAGTAAGCCTCGTTCAAAGCTGCTCAAATGACGTCGATAAAAGTAAAATTAAGCTTTAAGTAAAATATATGCACGGTTGGCTTAATTTAACTCTTTTGCGTTCGGAATTTGAACATCTGTACTTTGCAGGAATACGGAATATTTAAACCGCTACTTGCGCACATACTAATTTGTTGTTGTAATCTTGGATGTATATTTTTTTGTATTTTGTCACTACTGTTTTGTTTACTGGAGAATGATGCGTGATGGCGTCACTCAATCACGCATTACATCTACGTACAGTAGCTGCAAATCTTGTCACATTTTTCGAATTTACAGTTTGTACTTATTTTTCAATTATTTCATACTTAGTTTTTCTTGTTTTTCCCGTGCGCCATTTGAAGTATATGTGTCTGTTTTTCGAAATTAGTTGATAATTTTTCGACTCTGCCAATTCTTGTTGTTGTTTCACCTAAAGAATCGGAACCCGCTTAATTCCTCCACAAACATAGGATTATCACGTTATTAATCCAGTTATATAATTTATTTCGGATAACTTATACTGTACAGTATACATAATATTTGAACATAACCGGATTAATAACGTGATAATTTGCTAAAATGGATTATCCGGACATTGTGGCGGAATTGGTAGATAATTTTTTGTAATGATACCCCCGAACTGAAACTATTTTTGCTCTTCAATTGTTTAAATTTTGTACATTTTATTAGAAAGTGGCTTGGCGATGCTTTCAGCTAAGTTTACTGTTTTTGACACGAGGAGCGCTTCGGTAGTGCAATCCCACACCGCATTGCGCGTCTCATTCCCGATCGAACTCGTACGATCTTTCTCGTTGGATTTTTCCACAGTGGCTTTTTCTTCTCGTTTTCAATGCGTACTTTAAAATACAGTAATGCGAGTATCCGTGCTTAATTTTTTCCCGAAAAAATGCTTTAGTTTAAATCAAGTTGTTTAATGGCTGGGGAAAAACTAGTAATTGAATAAAGTGGTTTCAGCTAAGTAGGCTTAAGTTAGGGTTAAGTCAAGTAGTGCGACGCGACTCAAGTTTTGTACGAGTTGTGAGGTAAAATTTATCGAGTTTAGATATTTTTCCGCGAAGAAAAATAATCAAACTCGACAAATGTTTGTCTCGAACACGAATTTTAGATCTAAAATTTTATTTTAGGTTTGAAATGTTAAATTTACTATTGAATGAAGTTTTTTTACTGATTTTATGTATTATTACGTTGAATAAACGGTCTTTAAAAATTTAACTTGTCGCTTGGAATGTGTTTTCTCGCATATTGCAATTTGTGATGAACAATTTCAGTTGTTATTGCAATTTTGGACCAATTTTCCATAAAAACTTGTTTTAATTGTACATCTGTATTATCTTTTAAACAATTTGCTTATTTGAGCAATTATTATTTTGTCATTTATCTTCGATAGCTGAATTTTGTGTTTATTACTGAGAATATCGGTGTGGTACTAAAATATGTTATTTACAGTAATGTCCACTTTTAAATTAATATTTTAATGTCAAACAGTACTACACGTTCGATTTGTTTCATGAGTTCTTCGATGACATTGACTTTGGTCGCATTGTCCATTTGTTCTAATTGTCTTTCTGTGCATGTC